>ML975269.1:0-119488 GCA_010015605.1 Decorospora gaudefroyi
AAGGACTTCATGGGGGTACTTCTCACCTGTCTCAGGTTCATCATCATCTCGGATACCCTGAGTAGTGTTTCCTTGGCGACGAATAGCATCCAGCTCAGCTTGTGCCTTAGCCTCCGCCAGCTCCTGCATGCGGAGTTTGTGTTGGATTTCCCTGACACGCTGATCGCGCTCTAGCTGGGCTAGTTCGTCGTCCTTGGCTGCGAGGGGCGTGGGCTGTAGAGTGGTCGGCCTAGCTGGGGTTGGCGATAGCCCGCGTAGCAGCGCGGCCCGCCTGTCCAATTGGGCGACTGGGATACTCGTAAGCCTGTCAGAGGAATCGGGAGACTCAGCCATGGTATTGATGAGAATAGGTTGAAAAATCGAGCGATCTACAATAGTTTCTCCCGCGTAGCGAGGTAGGAGATGGATAGGTTGAGTGTAGAGGTGAAGCTTTGTCGCGGGGATTGCTCGCTAGTAGTATCCTCCAATAAGTTTGCTTCCCCTTTCACACTCGCTGTTGAGCAAACCTGCGCTAGTGTAGAACATCACATGTAAGGAGTCAGCTCCGCCTTGTATAGGTGGTATGCTTGCTATGTACATTACAAAGCGGTGTGAATGTGAAGGAGCAAACATACAAACTAATTGTACAGACGATGGAAGCCACATAACAGCAACTAACAAATTTCCCTTTCGTATTTAGACAAACCACGCTTTCTTGCAGGTACTCTTGTATCCTATTCCTAACCTCTTACTATTACCAAGCTACATATTCGCTTGCTGACATTACGGTAATATTGCTATTTACCTCGTTACCATCTGCATCTATTGTTTTACAGCTTTGCTACACGGAAGGTATGGAGAGGCTTAACATGTACGAACTTGGACGCGTCATTGTACTGGGAGCTAGGCCTTTTTCGTTGGGGTGTGGATAAGTTTTGCGTGTGTGTGATGTGGGATTGACGGATAACGGGGCGACCTTGGTGTGAGCCGGCTCGTACTGGATTTGCTGTACTAATTGACTTGGATTTGATTGTTGACATCTCTGGTGCTGGTGGGAGGCATAGTGGACCTTTTATCAAGGCATGTACAGGCTGAATGGCGCTTGAGGGGAGGGAGAGTGTGGTCCGCATCTCGAGAAGATTTTCGTACTCGTTGACGCGGCCCACGCGGGGTTTGCAACAAATGCTTAAGATTGCGCATGCAGACCTAGGATTTCGTTTGTCTACCTAGACTATGGTAATCGTTGGTAAAATGACGCGGGACGTCTATTTATCATGCCGGGTTTTGGCTTGTATAGCGAGTGGACTCGTTGTTCTCTATGTGAAAGTAGTCGTCTCGGGCTGGTCTCTCTATGTTTGTCGGCCTCGCCGCTCACTTGAGGAGCGGTTTCCTCGAGAAGCTAAGACTGGCGTTGCAAGCGACGCTTCCAGAAGCGCACAAGTGGCTTCCATATATTCGTTTTCCCATCAAATTGTAAGTACGCTACACCCAGGAGTCCGCCGGCGAGATGGGCCTGTCGGCATTAGAAAAGGTTCCTATTACTCCACATCATCATCGTCGACTTACCGCATGGCCGAGGTTCACGAAACTGTACCCGCGGATTATGCCAATGATGTCGAAGAGAAATATGGCGGGTAGCACATACTGAGCCTCAAAATGAACCGGTACGAACAAAATCCCGAGTCCAGCATGGGGGTACTGCACGCAGAAAACACCCAACACGCCGAACAGTGCACCGGATGCTCCTCCGCATCGGATGAGAACCTCTGCTATGGGTCGCTTCTGAATGGATATCAGAGTTGACCAATGTTGGGCAAACCCAGAGAGTACGCCGGTGGAAAGGAAAAAGGCAAGAATGTGGTAGGGGCTGCCTTCGAAAAGAGGCGAGTAGCCAACTGGTCTCATGAAGTTGTTCAAGAAGTACATGTTGGCGAAGATATGAAGCGCTCCTGAGTGCACGAACATGGACGTAAACTGCGTGTAGTTGACATTACGAGCGGGTAGGTGCCAAAGCGTGTCCCAGAAACGAGGCACGACGAAACTGCTTAGATGGACAGCAGCGTTGGTGGCGATGATGCCATACGTGGTTTGGGAGATGGGATCCAGGCTCCTCCAAGCTCCGGTAACAACTTCGGTCGGGGTTGGTGGGCCGCGGTTTGGTGGGCTCCATTGGGGCGCTTGGAACCGTCCTTCAAACATAGACTTCGGCTTGAGTTCGCGTTCAGCTTCGAGATAGGCGAGGCCAATATAGATGCCGCTGGAAACCAGAAGGGCCCATATCGCAGGGCGTAGATAATAGACCTTGATTCTGGGAGGCTGGTTCAAGGTGTGTGTTTTTCGTGAAACCTTGGGACCTACATAATCTACGACCCGTCCCAGAAGTAGTGATGCTTTCTGAGATGTTGGTGACTGTTGACGGAATGATGTTGGGGTTCTGTTTTGCCGATGATAGTACTGCGCACGCGTCTGAGAAAGGCCACGCAGCGTAGGACGCGGAGTGGCAACGGCGGGCGTTCGAGATGCGAGGCACGCCAAACGCAATGGTGGCCCACCCGCCTTGAACACGGACATGAGATGAAGGAGCCAGGTGTGTCGCGTGGTCGAGATGCCGGCGCAGTGAAGTTACGATGTTTACAGTACCCGCCGGCCCGATGGTGTGGGTCCGTGCATCTAATAACGTATCTAACACGTGCATGGTTACCCTCTCCCTGGCCTTTGCTTCGTCCGTCCGTACTCGTTGAACTCCTTACGACTCCGCGATCAATCCATCTGGGAAAGTGTCAGCTCCATCACCTATAGCCTTTTAGCGCAGAGCAGCAGAGGTATCACGAGGACAGGGAACAAGGATGCAGCGAAATCTTTCCGGCCTACGTTTCACCTCCTTTCTACGGATTCCCAATCATTAGAATCTTCTTACGCGATAAGGCAAGAGCATACTAGTACCGATATCTCTCATAAGAATGTGTCACTGTATCGTACAGCACTTGTTCGCTTCCTTGCAACCTGGTAGCGAGACCCGGACATCGCACAATAATGGGAACGAAAACTTTCGTTGGCAATATCTTTGTTTTGTCAGGTCCACCAGAAGTGGATCTAGACACTTTCCAGAACCATCTATGTCATGGTTTTCCAGCTTTTCACTTGTAACCTGTCGGTTACGTCTTATTACTACTTGCGCGTAGCCAAATCGGGCACCCCACCGGGGCATAGGGTGATCACATTATGCCGAGCTCATCACAGTCAACACTAGTTAGGAGCGAAGGTATGTAAGAGAAGGAGGGAAATCTAACTCAAGAAAGGCATGCAATAGCATAAATCGCGATATACACTTCATTGAATCCAGCAATAACTTAGTGTGGTAGTCCAATTCTTCTTACATTTCCCCTCGTATCATAGGTACAGACAACATATTCGCTTACATTCATATACCTATACCTTGAGTCTTCGTCACCAGCGAACTCTGGATCTCTTCTACCGTTTCCAAGTTTCTGTCTAATGTCAGTTGTCAAAATTCAGTATTTCAGGGACTAAGTTCATGTGCGCTGCTTGTCTCAATCACCCTTGAATTCCACAAGAACCTTTCACCACATACACTTATTCAAGTTTTGATAAACACCTTCAACTTCTTCCCCAACTGTACTTAAAACCGGCTTGCTCGACGCTTCCGACAATGCTCAACTTTCTAAAAATGGCGCTCGGCCCCCGTCCTACGCTTGATAGAAGATCCTCTTCCAGCTCAGCGTACGTTCACATAGTCCATCTTATCACAGCACTTACTAACTCTCATTAGATTATCCAACGGCAGCGGCCTCGATATACGCGTGGGCAAACCTCCTCATGCTCGCCCACTCAACATCTCCCGATCCGCCTTGAAGGCGTGCCCAGTGTTGCGTGCACGTTTAGGGCAAGGATCAACCATCATGAACGCCGACCCTGTCGTTTTCGAGATCATTCTTGATTATCTAGACAGTAGCGGATTTCTAGAGATGGTTCGACCAAATTCGCAAAATCCTCTGGAATATCTCATCGGCGGCAGTGACATGATGCTCAAACTCGCCAAGGCGTGGCATATCGCAGACATGCTGGACCTCATGCACCTGCAGAATAAGCTCGTGGATACATACCGCATACTCTACCTCAAACTGCTCAACTCTCGCATCCGGATGCCGCTGGACCGGGAACCATTTACGTACCTCAGGAACCACATGGGTACGCATACGAAGCTGGAGAAGTTCCTGATAGACATCTACGCCGGATTAGCACGCTACGACGGCAACTTTAGCGTGGAAGAACTCGACGATTTGCCAAATGATATCGCGCAGTCGTTGAAACAGCGACGTGCGCAGTTGGTGGTCCAGGGAAACTTTGACGATAGGATCGCTATTGGCGACGCCTGCTTCAAGGTCAGCAAATCAGACGAGACTCGGCGCACATCTTTGCATGTAACGCCCCCTCCCCCACTCAGATCAACTTCCAATGGTTCCCTACGGCCCCAAAGTGGATACACGGTCTCAACAGTGTGCAGTATGCACTCACCCCCGCTATCGCCACCAACAACTCCTATCTCGTCCACTTCCATGGGCTATATTGGCGGCCACCGCGTCCGTCTATCGCTCTCAGGTATCACTAGCATAAGTGGACAACCCGACGTCCTGGTTTCGCCGTCTGCCCTACCCGCCGTGTGGTCCACTTTCGGTACGGCGATGCGGCCCGCTCGAACAAGGTCCACTTCCACGACGACCTTACTCCAGAGTCGTGCGCCTTTCATGGATCGAGCTGCCCTGGCGTCCGCTCGGCAGCTCGATACGGATGCAGATGGAGACTCGTCGGATGACGAGAGTGTGTATGACTTGTTTTCTCCTGATCTGAGGTTGCGCCACGATATGTGTCAACGGGTAGACTTGGGTGGTAGGGGGAACGCTCGGGGATTGTGTAAGCATTTGTAAAGCATACGTACCAGAGAATTTAGCTTCTCAAAGAAGTGGGAGAAAGTATCAGAGTGCGTTAGATATACAAGAACAATGACCGGGTTGTTACAAACAGTACCGCCGCAGTCAACCGTATACTAGTGAGCAAACCGATAACAAAGTGCATTGAATGCTAGACGAGTCCCTCTAGAACTATGCGGAGAAGATACTTCCAAAAGCCAGTTTGAATACGTGGATGCGTACTAAATGTGAGCTGGCAAGGGAAAAGTTCAACTAGGGAAGCGTTCACTTTCTATATCCCCTCCCAATCGTAGTCCACTCTCGAGTCTCGGAAGTACGTACAAAGAACATAATGGAATGCATACAGTATCACCCTAAATGTCATCCTATCCTCATCTCTTCGCAATCGTTCGCCCGGTCGCACCACCAACGCCTCCTAATCTCCCTCACTGAATCTATCTCGTACCAAAAACACCCCAAGCGTTTACCCCCGAAACTTCCCTGACCTTCCCCCCTTCTCACAACCCATGTACGACCACCTGTGACCTTCCCTTCCTCACACCACACCTATCTATCTCCTATCTCCAAACATCGAAACCTCCCTTTCCCAAATCCCATCTTCCACCATCTTCCCTCCCTTCCAAACCCCCCAGACTAACCGACCGCCCAAAACCCCCACACATACCCTAAACCCCTCTCCTCCCCTCCTTGCACCAAACCCCCCATCAACCCGCCAACGATGACGAAACAATGCCCCTCATCCTCTCCCCTCAAGAAAAAAAAAGAACCCGCTTGCCCGCTCACTCTGTCAAGCATCTCAAGTCAATGGTGTACTATTCCTTTCCAACGACTTGCTCTAATGCTGGAGTGAGATAGAAACTCGCTTCTCCACATCCATGCATGAACTCGACACACCATCATCCATTCAAGAAATAACTAACATTAGGATTTATTTCTCTAGACGGGGTTCTACGTACATGCGCTTTTCAGCACGATGTTAAAAAACCTGGGTCTGTCCAAGGATATTGATTTTGTGAAATGTGGGGTTTAGTTGTACGGTGTGTCCGGTTGTAATAAGGTGGCTATCCTCTTTTTCTTTTTTGGGCATCCTGTTCTGTTCTGTTCTGTTTTTGTTTTCGGGAAAAAGATATGGGATGGGATGGGGGGAAGGGGGAATGGATTCGCGTATGAGCTATGTACGTATTCAGTCGATCTTGGACAGTGATAAGGTGTTCGAGAATGCACAACAGTCTCATGAAATCATCTTGAGGGGTATAAAGCTTCCGCAGGAAAAGAGCACAGTCAAGGCTGGGTCAATTATGAAAAAAATGGGAATCTATACATGCAGCTCGCGTTCCTCCTCTCCGGCCAATTCAGTAAATCGATCGGCCTTACCCATCAAAGACTTTCGAATCCCCGTCTAAGCTTGCTTCGTAGGAACAGGGGTGGAAACATTGCTACTAGCATTACCCTCGTAATGATGCTGGTCCATGATACTCCAGTCACCAATCTGCTCATCGCCTCCAAACTGATCCAAGTCCAGACCCATCATTTCCGCCTCGGAAGTGACACGGAGGTGCATGCCGGGGATGAACTTGAGCGCATAGAGCAAGATGCAAGAGACGACAAAGGCGTAGGCAGCAATGGCCGTGATCTCCGCGAGTTGGCGTCCGACTTGGATGCCGACGCCATCCATGGCACCGAGAGCATCGTACGGGCCCATGCCGTCGAGATCGTAGATCCAGGATTGTGCAAAGATGCCGGTGAGGAAGGAGCCGACCATGCCGCCGATTCCGTGCAGTTTGAACACGTCCATCCCTTCGTCGATGCCCACCCATTTGTCCACGTTCTGGCAGAGCGAGCAGATGGCTGCAGTCAGGAACCCGATAAGCGCCGCAATCCAGACGGAGACGTAACCCGCGGCAGGCGTGACACCGACGAGGCCGGCGATCGCACCGGAGCAGGCACCGACGACGGAGAAGTGGCCCTTGGTGCGGACGTACTCCACCAAGACCCAGCCCAGGACGCCGAAGCAGGCCGCGGTGTTCGTGTTGAAGGCTGCCACCATGGAGCGAAGGGTGCCGTTAAGCGCGGATCCACCGTTGAAACCGAACCATCCGAACCAGATGAAGACGGTGCCGAGGAAGACGAGGGTGGGATTGTGGGCTTTTCCATGGATCTTGTCGCCCTTGTGTAGACGCTTGCCGAGGACGAAGGCGTAGGCGAGCGCAGACCAGCCGGATGCGATATGGACGGGGCCGCCACCGGCGAAATCAAGGGAGGGGAGATTGAACAACCAGCCACTAAATTACGGTCAGTATAAGTTTTGAAGGACGCAGTAGAGAGAGAACGAACTTGGCGTTCCATGTCCAGCAGGCAATGGGACAGTATACAATAGTCGCCCAGCAGAAGGCAAAGACCATGGATGGCAAGATTCGGCCACGTTCGAACGATCCACCAATGACGAGCTGTACGGTACAGGCACAGAATAGCATCTGATAAAGGCCTATTGATGGGTTAGTTGAAGCCCAGCAGCTGAAATCAATATATCGGTCACTCACAGAATACGATCTCAGGCTGCAGTGATGATCCAGGAGATGGCGCGGCCAGTACATTCTTCAGCCCAAAATTGGCCATGTCACCAATGAAGGGACTGGCAGTACGAGAATAGGCAAGCGAGTAACCCCAGAACATCCATTGGAATGTTACACTTGTTGTTGTCAGCATCTTCTGCAGCGGGGTTGGGACCTGTTGGCAAACTCACACTCCCAAGACAGCAAAGGATTGGAAGAGCATCGATAGCGCCGACTTGCGGCGAGAAAGACCAGCGTATAGGAAACCGATACCAGGGATAATCAGCCAGACAAGGAAGCTCATAATCATTATGTAGATGTAGTGGAATTCGAGTCCCGCGTACTGTAAACGTCAAGTCAGTGTATGTCTCACTTGAAATTCGTACAGGACCGCTTTACCTGGGCGTTGACATTCTCCATGTCAGGGTTGCCGCCATTGGGCTTCGCCGGGTCAAACTCTGGCTGTTCGTGGTCAGTCCTAGTTCCGGATGTAGTCTCCTTGTGCGCCGATGGTACTCACAGCGGCTGGTGCCGACATGTTGCGAAGATGGTGTCGGTGTATCGACTAGGGCGGGAACAAAAAGGGCTCTGAAGAAAAATAGACGCAGCCTGCAGGGGGGAATCAAGGCTCATATATGCGTCCGAAAACGTTCTCCCAAGCCCTGCCATCAATCTTCCGGGAGCGAAATGAGAATCGCTTCGCCGGCACATGCTCTGTTTCCGCACGTTTGAAGCTGACGTGCCCCCCAACTCTACCGGCGCGCCTCTTGGCGAGATAAGCAGAGTGTGGAATCCCTTGTTCATGGAGCCGACGCAGACGAGGCGCGGAAACTACTTGCTCGAATTATCGAATAGCACCATTTGGCTTGAGATGTGGCGCCGCAAGGGAACACGACGAACCCAAGCGCGCCGGATGGCGTGTCCTAAATTCGCCAAGTATCAGAATGGAGTGTTGTGGCGGGTATAGAGTGGTGGATGCAGGGACTCGGATGATAAGAGACGGGATAAAAGCAATATGAAAGGGGTATAGCGGCTGTTCCTGAACGATAACAGCGGTCGGCACCAAGGGTGGAATGGGTCGACGTGGGTGGCCTGTCAAAGGCTTCACAATAAGTTACAAAATCGGGAATGGTAACATGCCCAAGTGGAAAGATAGACGAGCCTTTAGACGACTTGTCTATCACTTCCTATCGCAAGCCTTACACAATGTCTTGCTTTTGCGGCCGCCCGTTGCAGCCGATTCGCTCCTCGTTGGTCCGTGTATCCGAACACCGGGTCCTTGCCGGAAGCCACAAGGCTGATCCCCAGCTTTGGGTGGCTTTTCGTTCTTGATTTCGCGACAGCACCGGGGTTTTGTCGGCGACGTTGTGCGCAGCGTGGAATCCGTGGATAACGGAGCTGGAGTTGATTCGAGACGGTTTGCGGGTGCATGAACGACGCAGGTCAGACGCCCGTGAGTCGTACGATGTGCTGTGCCGCGAGGGAAGCGACATTGAATGATGAGTCTTGGCCGTCGTTTTGATGCGTTTGCTTTGCATAGGGCATAGTGGAATGCTTATACCCAGAGTAGGCACTGCAGGCCGTTACGAAAGCTCACTCTAAGCTGCATCTGGAGTCTTCTTCGACTTCCGTCGGTTACTAGTCGAGATTAAAAACATGGGGCCATCCATAGATACATGACAGGTCCATACCGACCGGATGAGCACCGTGGCAGGAACATGGAGGACCGGAAAACCAGAGAGACCAATGTCTTGCTTATCCTCTTCCGCTACGCTTCATGCGAATAAGCATTCTCCAAACACGTTGGGACATCTTATCCTGCAGCGCTTCGTCGCAGGTGACAGAGGCCAATATGGGTGATGAGATTGAAGTGAGCCTCATGTTCGGAGAAGCACGATTGCTTTGACACAAGAGAAGGATTGAGCATGTCACGAAAAGATTTTAACCATAGGCGGAATTTGCGGAGCGATGATAGTCACTTCATCGCAACTCGGAAGGATGAGGCGGATGGCCAGATGAACAGTCAGCTGGCGTGGGTTGTTCCCCTAGGCGTGCCAAGCATTCCTAACTGGCTTCGCAGCACCTTCTTCACGATACCACGGCACCACCAATTGAGGACCAACACACGCCCCTATCTGCGCGCCCTTCACTATGCATCAAAGAGCGCCTCCCCGGCCAAGTTGCCAGCAGAAGAATGAGCGCAAGAAGTCGGGATCACGCCTGGGCTGCTCATCTGACGTTTTCAGCCCTTGAACCTCTGGACCCAATGGCGATGCGAACGATGTTTTAGCGGACCAGAACCGTTCAACGTCAACCACTGCGCGCAAACATTCGGAAATGGAGCCGCGCATCGCAATTACAGCTTGCATCATGAGGCCGTGGCCCTCTTTGCCGTTATGCTATTTTCTGCTCTCCCTTTTTAAGCTGGATTCCTCGCGACACCCTTCATCTGTTCGGCGCAGAGCAGGCTAACGATATCACACTCTCGCTATGAAGCTCGTTCACAGATTGCCGTGTTTTTCTTCCTCCGCAAATTATAATATCGGGCAGGGAGATGGGAACTCTGATAGTCCTGCTGAAGGCCTCCCCACCACACGCAGTGTCGTGAACACACTGAGCAGTGTCAGTCCGTTGGGACACTTGGGGAATGACCCTCCGGTCTCGATCCTACACGCTGTACCGTCACAATATACATCGTTCGCATCCTCGGCAGCAACGATTACGTCCTCTCTCTACCGTGGTAGGGCAGACTCGGTCCATTCCTCTGGTCGGTCTTGCACTGAACTTGGCTTCCGGATCCCGACACTTGCGAACGTCAGAGAAGAAATGGAAGGAGGGACTTGCGCAACGCGGGTGCTCGGTTCGACGTCGCATAGGAGAGCAGCTATACCACGCGTTGCGGACAACAGACGATACGGCATCTATATATCGAATGCCTCAATAAGCCAACTGGATCTCCTCCAGTCACCATGCGACACGCCTTCATTTGACGTATCGCAGGAACCCGCAACGATATTTCCTCCGGTCGATTCTGCGCCAGCTGCCGAGCGACATACACGTAGAAGACGTCGAGGGACTCATAGGCCCGAAAACGCACACAGCAATGACGCACCGCCGGGCTACACAGCCTTGGATCCACATCCCTTCTTCAACGTCAAATCCACAACGCGCCGTCAGGGTCCCTTGGGGTTCCTCGATAGCGTTCGGAAACACGGCTTGAAGACTACAACAGGAAAAATGGGAAAGCACGTGGTGAAGCATATGGAGGATGTGGGGAAGCTAGCAAAGGATATGCCTACCGCTGTCAAGGGAATGCAGGTCAAATTGAACTCCAAGAGGGCCAAGAGCAAGATGCGCTGGTTGGAAAAACGCAACTACCTGAGCGGCCAGGATAGGTTGTTGACGCGAGAACTGTGGGGATGAAGGGAAGCTCGGAGGATAAGTACCATTGGATGTTATGTTATGTATTCTCCTTTGTGTCTACTGTACACGCGGAGCGATGTTGGTGACGATGTATTATGGCGCACCCCGCGGATCTGCATGGCGACATAAGCTCACTGCTCGGTAGCGCATGTCAATGGACGTAGATATACCGAATGTTCTGGGGTTGGATGCATCCGCGGCTCGATGGGGCGTGTCGCGTGACGGTACTTTTGCCCTGTGACGTAGGTCCGTGCCGAAGGATCAAACATGGCTCAGCCCCGCCGCTTCTTGTTTGTATAGATACAAGAACACTCCAAGGCAGCAGCAGCCAACACTTCTTCTTCCACCGCAACGAAAACTAGTCCTGAGCTTCTTCACCATCTGACTCTACCAACACCGCAGCCATGATGAACTTTGCCATCTCTCTCCTCCTCCAGCTCTCGATGTTCATGCTCGCCGAGGCAGCACCCATCACAGCACAGTCAGCGAAGCCGTGGCAAGCCGGTGCCGGCGGCGGAATCATTGGCTTTATCGTCCTTGTTCTCGACATCATCGCATGGAGTAAGTCCTCGTCCTACTATCGCGCGTCGGAAAGATGGGAAAAAGTAAGCTGACATGTATGTGCACCGCAGTTGAGATATTCAAGTCGAACCGTCCCGTGGCCAACAAGGTCATTTGGGCCCTCGTCGTCTTTCTCTTCCCCGTCGTCGGCATGATCGTTTATTACCTCTTCTCCAACCGCCAGGCTCACAACACGTACGAGCCCATTCCGGCATAGATGCGTTTGTAAGCGCGCTGGGAGGATGGAGGATGGAGGATGGACACGCGAGGCTGCTAGATGCTGATGTGGTTGTAGTTGGAGTTGGAGAGAGAAGCGTGGTGTTTGCCGACTTCATTACTGGGGGTTGGGTACTCTGTGGGTTTTTCTCATGTTCCATACACATTGCATATCGATCAATCAACCTTTAAGACTACCGTTGCGTCCATTCGTTTCTGTGGCGACATCGCTTCATCTCTTTCTTTACGATTACCTCGACATTGCCAATGAGAGGGACGTCAAAACCCTTACTTTTTCTGCTATCTCAGTGGATTTGATCTGTCTCGATGGGTGCTGCATATCGAGCAGTGCACAGTAGTCTTCACCAAGACTTTGCGACATACATTTCAAGCTTACAGCACTAATGTCTCATCACCCCCCTCACGATTTCCTTCGCAAGCAGTCGACTTTACTATGCAACGCTACGTCACTTGCCTTCACATCCCATTCTCCGCTTTTGCGCTTAACGATCCTGGTTGTAGCCTCTTGTGGGATGCGATGATGGACTCGTCCCTCAGGATATCTTGGAGTTTTGCATACCAATCCTGGAGACATGACTGGTAGTCAGGAGCGGAGCAACCGTGCTGGTACAGTAGTGCATTCGGAGTCGATAGGAGGTACGTGTGAGTTTGACCCTCAGATTTGCTGGATCTCACGATGGACTGAAATATCCGATACGGTCATATCGGATACATTCAACTTTGGAGATGTGGGAAGTTTCGAAGAATTTCTGCTTCAACACGTCTTGTTCGAGATAGGTAGCAGGCTGTTTTTGAAGACTTCAAGCGAGGTCTTGAGGTGCGAAGACGGGATTGAAGCACAAGTATGAAGCACGCCCATGCGTTCCATTTCTGGTTTCGAAAATAGCCAAAGGGCTCGAGAGGAAACGCTTGGCGTGGATGAAGGTGTTCGCTTAACCCCTGTGCATAAATATCCGTGCGCGGATATCGATCGTCCCGCACCACGTTGGGCCCTCCAACCATCTCATCATCACCTCGCACCTCATTCCATCGTCACGCAATCACGCGCGAGCAGCGCACTTGTCCTAATAACTCCTCGTGGCCAGTATCTGACCATTGGCGCTCGCACTATTAGCAGCAAATCGCTACGCTAAATCAATACGCCACAAAGAAGCCAGGGGCGCTTAAACTGCCTCCATGTGAGCTGACACACAACGAGCCTCATAACCATACCTGATCCGGCAGCGCATGTCGCAGCGCAGTAGGAGCAAAAGCCATCACGTTTCTTGTAGCCTTGTATATCAGGATGAAGTGGCCTGATTTTCTTTGCTCCCTTGTCGCCTTTTCTCCTCAATCTCTTGGTACCTCAGGCAGGGAATCCCACGACTTTACTTTCACCAACACTCTTTCATTTCGTCATTCAATTCTATCTTCGGCGTGCCGGTCACCTAGTTCAACCCCTAATACTTTTTTTCCTGTCGACAAGAAAACAACCTAAATCTAAAAATCAACATGCATTCCTCATCGCTCCTCGCAAACATCTTCCTCCTTCTCTCGGTCTTCCACCTTGCCGTTGCAGCCCCGGAGCACCAATACCTTGCCGGAGCCGCCAAACTCGAGGTCCGTCAAGTCTCCGTCCTACCGTCGCAAGCCGAACTATGCCTGGACTACGAACGCACAGCCAACATGTCGACCGTCGGAGCCAATTCCTCCTATCGCTCTGTGGTTATGCAGAAGATGAACATGGGGTCGATTTACATTGCGCGTATGCTGGACGCGGCGATTGCAAAGTTGCCGACACTTACCGCCAACGAAACTCTCAACACTGCATGTGGGAACTGGACCGAGATTGCGCTGACGGGGGCGGAGACGAACTTCACCCAGGGCATCGTCGCTCAATTTACGACTGAGGGGTTGCCTGTGGGGATCTATGCTGGACCGGCGGTTGGTGTCATTGTTGGCGCTATTTGTATCCTGTTCTCGGTGGTATGGGTCTTCAGCGGCTAGAGCGACGTTTCGGCAATATGGGAGAAGGCGAGGTGGAGTTACGATGGGGAACGATGTTTGTAGCGTGTGCAGATGTGGGCCGCATGGTCAACCTACCGATACCCAATACACCCCTCAAATCAAGATATGTTCAAGTCCCGGAAAACTCTCACAACGCTACTTCCGGTACTTGCAACCTTCAGCTGTCATCTCACAGGAGAAGAAGGTAGGTATACGAGTAAAAGGATGTCTTTACAAATCTGTGATGCCACTTCGTCGTTCTTCAAACCATCCTATCTTGAGAAGTCCAACAAGTCGTTTGCGGGGTGTTTGTGCACCGAAACACACATTTTCCCGTTGTGTAATCTTTCCACAACGCGTGGCTGCGTTCCACAAATTCACTGATGCTACCATCGCGCACTCATTCACAGCCAAGTCCCCATATACTCAAATCTAGAAGAAGCCTCCAAGCACGCCATACAACTGCTGCCCAACTACTCGACAGATTCAAAGAACGACCATGGCCGGCAACATCAGCAGATATCTGCAAGTCACGCCCAATTGCACGCTGTGCAACCGATCCTTTTCCAGCGATCACACGCCAGTCGCGCTGAGAGCCTGCGGCCACATCTTCGGCTACCGCTGTCTCCTCGTCATTCTCCTTGGCGGCGACATCGACATGAAGAGTACCTGGTCCGACGTCCCCAGCATCTGCGACCACCAAAGCGCCGAATGTCCAGAATGCCAAGTCCCCATCACTCACATCGATAGCGAGCAGCGGGCCCTAACCATCCTCAGCGAACTCAGCAGCGACGTGCCCGACCATCGCAACAAGCTCAACGCCTTCATCGAACAACTACGCGAAAGCGTCGCCAACACGGCTCCGGACATCGAGCACAAGGACTACCTACAATTCTTCAAAAAATGCTACACCAGCGACGGAGACGACATTTTACAAAAAGCGCTCCACGATGCGGCTACAGCCGGTGACTACTTCTCGCCCTTCCACGACGCGATTACCGCGTCGCGCGATGCCGATCCGCAACCCATGGCCTTCCCACTGCTACGCTTCTGCTTCCTGCTCTGGGACACTCACCGGGCCATAAAAAGACAGACGAGCCCATCCATCAACGCGCTACTATGGGAAGGGAACCGCAGTCTCGGGGTCACGAACCCGCTGATACAATGGGCCGACGTGGAAGACGCAGCCCAGCTCGAGAGTCCGGCGCTGTTCCCTCTCTTGCACTGCGTGACGATGCTGGTGTCGCAGACGCTGGCCCGCAATCAGTTGAGTAGCCCTTGGCTTGGGCCGCACAGACTGGAACTGGCGCAGAAGCTGGCGTGCGAGACGGTTGGGTTGCATTTTGAGGGCGTGCCGTCGCGGGTGTGGTTGCGGAAGCTGGCTGTGGTTGTGAATGAGGTTAAGAGGCATCAGTTTGAGATGGGGCGGCGGGCGTTGACGGGCATAGCGGCTGAGAAGAGCATTGTTCGTGGGTGGTGGGCGATTGCGCAGATCGAGGCTGAGGCATGGGATGTTGAGTGAGGCGGTGCAGGTAGTGCACGGTTCTTTTGCTGTGCCGGCTGACGTTGGACGCGTAATAACTTTGAGTTCACGGTTGAACCGTGGGCGAATCTGATGCTTGAGGTGTCCACCTCGCGGCTTTTGTGTTTTCCTTAAAGTTACTCGTGCCTCGTGTTGTTTCAGTCAAGTCTTCAAATCCAAAGACCGCGTTTCCTAAACGAGTACTAGTGCGTCGTACTGCCGTACACCGTAACCGTATTCGTACATGATTTCCATGGGTTCGTTAGAGTCGACGTTTGAAAACAGTGTCTTTCAGTCGTTAAACATATATCAATCTGCGCCTCTTCGTGGTATTTACCATCAAATAATTGTCTGTTTTTTCGATTTCTAGTACTCTGCTCGCGATGAAGGACGCTTCAGATGCCAATACTGGTAAGGCACCATCGATATCGCCGGTTCCTCCGCAGTATGAGCACGCGTACGAACTACCCGCCAACGAACTACCCGATGCGGATGTACCACCTCCCTACACAGCAGAAGAATTGACAGGCTCAATACCGCAACCGGGCGACACTGAAGTAACCAGTAAGCTCAACCCCATAAAATAGAAGAATGATAAGCCTAACATGCAGAACAGACGATGGCCGCATTGACATCGACCTAAACTCACGCCTAACAAGAACCTTTCTCAAGATCGTGCCCAAGACCGACAAGAAAGAGGCAGAACCAAGCCGTCGACACACAGTCTTCCGGTCATGGAATTGGAATATTCGAATGAACATTGTGATTCAAGTCGTCGGTAGCCGCGGTGATGTTCAGCCATTTATCGCTCTCGGCCAAGAACTGCAAAAGTATGGTCATCGCGTTCGCATCGCTACGCATAACACTTTTGAAAGCTTTGTACATGAGTCGAATCTTGAGTTCTACCCTATTGGAGGGGACCCGAAAGAATTGAGTGAGTTTGCCTCCCTTGCCCTCTCATTCCCACGTTTTCCACCACTCACTCCTCCCAATGAGCGCAAAAGCAAGTCAGACAGAGAGGCCCGAAGATGCAGACAGAAACATTCATTTCCGAATCCCCCCATTCTCCAAAGAGTATCAATAGAAAGCATCTCTAATCTAAAAAAACAGTGGCATACATGGTCAAGAACCCCGGCCTAATCCCCTCAATGAAAAGTCTACGCCAAGGGGACATCCAACGCAAACGCGACATGATCGCAGACATGCTACACGGCTGCTGGCAGTCCTGCATAAGTCCGGACCTAAAATCAGACCAGCCCTTTGTCGCAGACGCCATCATCGCCAATCCGCCGAGCTTCGCTCACGTACACTGTGCGCAGGCGTTGGGTATCCCGCTACACCTCATGTTCACCATGCCGTGGAGCAGTACCAAGGCGTTCCCGCACCCGCTGGCTAATTTCAAGGGCGGAGAAATAACGACGGCACTTATCAACTACGCGTCGTATGGTATCGTTGAGTTTCTGACCTGGCAGGGCCTCGGCGATGTGATCAACGCGTTCAGATCCTCCCTCGATCTCGAACACGTACCCATTTCCGTCGGGCCGGTCCTTGCCTCTGCGCTCAAAATCCCCTTTACGTATTGCTGGTCCCCCGCGCTGGTACCGAAGCCGGTAGATTGGCCAGCGCATATCGATGTGTGCGGTTTCTTCTTCCGCGAACCGACGCCATACACGCCACCCAAGGACATTGACGACTTTCTGCACCAGGGCCCACCGCCGGTGTATATAGGTTTCGGCAGCATCGTGCTGGACGAGCCCGCGAAGATGACAGCCCACATCCTCGAAACAATACGCGTACTAGGTATCCGGGCCATCATCTCAAAGGGGTGGAGTAATCTGGGCGGCGATCTTCCCAACAACGATAACAACCCCGACGTGCTCTTCATCGGCGACTGCCCACACGAATGGCTCTTCCAGCACGTATCCGCCGTCGTGCACCACGGCGGCGCCGGCACAGCCGCCTGCGGCCTCCGCAACGCATGTCCCACCGTCGTCGTCCCCTTCTTCGGCGACCAGCCCTTCTGGGGCGACATGATCGCAGCCGCAGGCGCGGGCCCCAGTCCCATCCCCCACAAAACGCTCACGGCGGAAAACCTGACGCCCGCGATCCACTTCTGCCTCACGCGCGAAGCGAAGCAAGCTGCGCGCGCCCTGTCCGCTCAGATGGCGAGCGAGCGCGGCGTCGAAGCGGCTGTGCAGTCCTTCCACGCGAATCTGCCCCTCGAGACGATGCAGTGCGCGCTCGTGCCTAGTAGGGTCGCCGCCTGGCGGCTCAAGAAAGAGCGGATTTGTCTGTCGAAACTCGCGGCTCAGGTGCTAATCGACAACGGTGTAATCGCGGCATCTGATCTCGAGAACTTCGAAACGAGTCCATTTATCATCACGAATCAGCGCTGGGATCCCGTCACAGGGACGACGGCGGCATGCGTTGGTATCGTCGGCGATATGGGCATGGCGGCGAAGAGTATGGTGCTCGATCCTTTCGTTGAGCTGAGACGTCCCCTCGCTTCTTCTTCTTCTTCCGCTTCTGCTTCTGCTTCCCCTTCCGCGTCCACAGGTTCCTTGGCGTCGCAGCAGCAAAAGCCCAACGGAGCGGTAGTGGCGGGCCGCATGGCGGGCGGCGTAGCAAAAGGGTTCGGCAAGTTTGTCGGCGCGCTATACAAAGGCGTCATTGTTGACCTTCCGCTCGCGACGACAGAAGGTTTCCGTAATGTGCCTAGGCTGTACGGCGAAGAAGTCAAGGACCATGGCGAAGTCACGGGCGCGGTGTCGGGCTTTCAGGTGGGGGGTCGCAATTTTGTGCATGGTCTTGCGGATGGCTTCACCGACCCGTTTCGGCAGACGTACGAGGGGGGGAAGAAGGAGGGCGCGGTCGGGTATGCAAAGGGCTTCGGGAAGGGTATGGCCGGCTTCGTTACCAAGACTAGTGCCGCTGCTGTAGGCGTTGTGGCGTACCCGGGCGACGGTATTGTGAAAAGTTTGAAATATATGGCTAAGAGCGGGACGAGGAAGCGTGTCAGGGCTGCGAAACTGGTGGAGAGTGGGTGGGTATGCGGTAAGTCGGAGGCTGATATTGATGTCCTCGAGCTCGTTCGGGAGTTTGAGAGGATAAGGAAGGGTAAAGGGAAGCAGGAAGTATAAGCTTTTATGTGTCGTCTTAGACAAGTTCTTTCTGATAATTGAATTCAGTAGGCCAAGGTGTTAAGGCGTCTCAATACCTATTGTAATTAGAATATAGTAGACTTCAAAACAGAGCAAATTCCAAGGTGCGAAGGACAAACTATAGTGCTTATAGTACAGACAGTAGACGCATCTATCTCTAGCCGCCTTCTAAAATCTTAATCTATACAGCCGCATCTACTGCAAGTATTTGTGCTCCTGGAGCCAAGCCTTCACATCCTCTGAATCCCTCTCAAGCCATGCAGCCTTGGCGCTAATTGCATCGATGCTCTGAGATAGCGCCATATCGAACCCCTTGGTGCTCTTGCTCTTGAAGAAGGCCTCGATATCCTCAACGTGCTCGCGGTGCGTGAAACTTGAGGTAGTAATAGATACGACGGAGCTCAGCATGCTCAAGCTAGGCGGCAACCTCTTCTCCAAATCCGCCCAATTATCCTTGACCCAAGTCCACAGCGCCTGGCAGCCTTCTGGATGGGAGCGCAGTGCCGAGATGGGCAGGTAGATATCTTGGCCCTTGACTTCGGTGCTCAGCGCCATGTCGAGGGTGCGCTGGATGAGCTCTGGCGACTTGGCACGTCCAAGCGAGCGAAGAGCTGAGTTGCGTTCATCACTCGTCGTCGCAGTCCGGGTTTCGTTGACGATGGCCTCATACTATTAAGGGTTAGTCTCGAATCGGTGCATAGCACTGTACTTGACTGACCTCTTCTTTGCCACCATTGGCCAAAACGACGGCGTATACGCTGCCGCGAATGTTGGGGTGAATGGCCGACTTGTTACCTGCCTTGAACTTCTCAAACATGTCGAAGCACGCCTTGATGATCTTCTCGTCACCAGCAAGGCCAGCAACACCAAACATGAGGCCCTTGAACTGTTGCTCAATATGGCCATCCTTTTCATCGAAATTCCACCCCAGTTCATGTGCCTTTTCTGCGCTGAGATCCAATTGGAACTTCTTCAGAGCCTGTCTGATCTTTTCATCCTCAAACATCCATGCGCCACGGAGCGAACCGATGCGGCCGGTAATCTCCCCCCACACAACAAACTGCGCCTCATCCTTGAAGCTGTCAAGCAAAGACAGAACGCCAGATGTCTTTTGGTAGCCAGATGCGGCCAGTGAACCAGCATCAGCAATCATGCCAGCCCTATCCTCTACTGTCAAAAGACCCTCCTTGGCGGAGATACCAAGCTTTCGCAACCGCTCTGGTGTGTATGATGTTCGATACAGACCAGAGTGATCTGCATTGAGCTTGAAGAAGTCGAGGTCCTTGAGTTTGAAGTCGGCTTCGCGGTCGAAGAGGGTCAAATCTTCATTGACGCCCTCCTTGGTCCGTAGACCGAGAAAAACTGGATACAGAGTCTGGTCTTCTTCCGGTTTGACGTCGGCTGTGCGAAGAAAGCGATTTTGCTTGAGGTGGATGGAGTTGGTGCCTTCGGTGACGGTTATCACAGGGAAGCCGACCTTCTTGGTCCAGATATCCATCACCTTGCCGATGTCCTTGCCGCTGGCATCGGCCAAAGCAGCCCACAGGTCACCAGTTTCGGTGTTACCGTATGCGTGCTTTTTGAGGTATCGCCGAATCCCCTCCATAAAGGTCTCCTCTCCAAGATACTTGGAGATCATGCGAATCACACTAGAGCCTTTGGAGTACGAGATGGCATCGAAGATCTGGTTGATCTCGTCTGTGCGCTTCACAGGCACCTCGATGGGATGACTGCTGCGCAGAGAGTCAAGCGAGAGTGCTCCAGCCAGGTTGTCAGTAACGTAACCCTCCCAAACCTTCCAGTCAGGGTAGAAAACGTTGCACGAGTACCAGGACATCCATGTGGCAAATCCCTCGTTGAGCCACAAGCCATCCCAGAAGTCCATGGTCACCAGATTGCCAAACCACTGATGTGCGAGCTCGTGTTGCACAGTCTCGGCCACCCGCTGCTTCATGGCCGCACCACTGGTTTTATCGTCGATGAGCAGATCCACGACCCGATATGTAACGAGTCCCCAATTTTCCATGGCGCCTGCGCTGAAGTCGGGAATGGCAATCATGTCCATCTTGGGTAGCGGGAAGGGACTGTTGAACGTCTTCTCGTAGAACTCTAGCGTCTTCGCAGCCAGCTCGAGTGAGAAGCGACCGTGCTCGGTATTCCTATCCTTGGGTGCGTAGACGCGCACAGGGACGCGGAAGCTGTTGGTCTCGATGTAGTTGAGCTCTCCAACGATAAAGCATAACAGGTACGTGGACATGAGAGGGGTCGGGTTGAACGTGACAGCCTTTCGCTTTGCATGGGAGATGTTGCTGTGCACCTCCTTTTCCGACGCGACATCCATGTTGCTGAGACACGTCATGTGGGCATCGGCGACGAGTGTGACGGTGAACTTGGCCTTCAGGGCCGGTTCATCGAAGCAGGGAAAGGCCCGTCTTGCATCGGTAGGCTCCATTTGCGTTGTAGCCATGTATGCAGTCGAGCCGTCTTCGGCCTTGAAAGACGAGCGGTAGAAGCCGGCCATGTTGTCGTTCAGGATGCCGGAGAAGGTCATGGTGAGCGTCGCCTTGCTGCCGGCGGGAAGCGTCTGGTCGAAGCTGACCTTGGTCGTCTGCTCGTCATGGTCGGTGGTGAGGTCCGGAGTCTTTGTGATGACCTTTTCGCCGGCTGTGACTTGGGTCGTATGTATGCTAAGCTCATTGGTGTTGAGTGATATCGACGTGGTGTCGTCGACGACGTCTAGACCGGAGGGGTGTCAGCGAGCGGACTTGTTGTGACTGTCAATGCATACTCAATAGTCACAGTGCCCTCGTAGGTGAACTTGTCGAAGTCGGGCTCCAGTGTCAGGTCGTAGTGCGTGGGCTTGACATTGGCGGGCAGCACTTGGCGGCCGTTGGTGATGTCCATGGACGCGTGCGCCTCCACACCTGAATGCCGGCACATACTTCTCCGGTGCGAACAGTGGCGGACTTGGACTGGCACAGAGGTAGGGGGTCGTGAAGGTACAGCAGGTCGCGGGGTTGTGATTCGCAGATGGGAGGGGCAGACAGGTGCAGTAATAATGGCAGCTGCAGAACCAAAGTGGCGGCGAGAGTGGTGGTTCAGCCGACAGCGGGCAGGAGGCCTGGACAGCAAACGCGCGCCTCGCAGGGCCAACGCCGAGTAGTGCATCCAAAGCTGGTCCGTTTGCGGCACCTTACTGTGACGAGGACACTGCCTGGAACTATCGCCCTCTGTCTTGATGATACGCGAAGTTGGATGCAGATATAAAAAATAATGGAAGAACAGAACGTGGAGCTTGGTGCAGGGGGGGCGATCGGCAAGCTACCCATGCGTGCCATGTCCCGCCTACAAAATCCCCCGCTGCGCCTCGCCTCTTTTCTCTTCTTCATCACCGCAGGGCAGTCCTCCCAGCGTCTCCCATGTGCAGAGATGCTGTGTGTTCTGGCAATACTGCCAGCCCCTGCTAGAGAGAAGCCAGCGCTCGTTTGAGCCCTCCCGCAATTCCTGCATGAGTGGGAGGGTATAGAAGCAGTGCTACATGATGTGTGTTTGGTACTATAACAACGTGACGGGTAGTCGTGCATGCTATCTAGGCCTATACATATTCCTAGGCTGGTGCACGCTACACGTATCTAGGTACCATCCAAAGACAAGCAGCTGGGCAAACGGCGCATGACGGTGCTGGTGCTGGTGCTGGTGCTGTCGTCTCATTGTCACCAGTGTGTGCATCATGATCCCAGTCTATCCAGCCGTGAGCCAATCACAGCGCCGCTGACTAACTCTCCAGCAAAGAAGTTGCGACTGCGCACCTCGTCCACACCACCATCACCAACCGCCGACGGCCCATTGCCATCCACCCGCCCTCCTTGCTCTGAGCCAGCTTCACATCGCCATGTTGGCTCGATCAGCGCTGCGTACGGTGCGCTCAGCCGGCGCCGCGGCTCGCACGGCCAGCGGCAGACCAGCTTCGGTACGACTCCCCACGTCGCCAGCCAGCTCCCGCAAGCTCCATCGAGGCCATCTCCAGCATCGCTCCCATGCCTACGGCCCCTCCCGCTTCAATTGCATATATGGCTGACATGTCGGGTGATACAGCGCTTTGCCTCGACGTCGAGCTCCGAAGCCGCCGGCTCCTCGTGGAAGACCAACGCCCTCCCGGTCGGTGCCACTGTCTTCGCTGTCGGATCGACCGCCTGGTACTGGCACCTCTACGGACGCCAGGTCGATGCCATGACACCAGCTGAAGAAGGGTAAGTTGGCTTCCGCCTCGGACATGCAATTGGCAACGGCGCAAATCTGACAAAGGCGAATTGCAGTCTGCACCCGACACAGTACCCGTGGGAGCACGCCAAGTGGTACAAGACTTTCGATCACGGAGCGTACGTCTTCCCTGACAAGCTACAAGTTCGCATCTCCTAATCAGTCTACAGTCTCCGTCGCGGCTTCCAGGTCTACCGCGAGGTCTGCTCATCCTGCCACTCCATTTCTCGCGTGCCCTACCGAGCCGTTGTCGGCCAATTCATGACTGTCGATGAGGCCAAGGCCCTTGCCGAAGAGAACGAGTACGACACAGAACCCAACGACCAGGGCGAGATTGAAAAGCGACCAGGAAAGCTGTCCGACTACATGCCAGCCCCGTACAAGAACGACGAGGCTGCCCGCGCCGCCAATAACGGCGCTCTACCCCCGGATCTATCGCTCATGGTCAAGGCGCGCCACGGCGGCTGCAACTACATCTTTAGCTTGTTGACCGGGTACCCTGAAGAGCCGCCTGCGGGTGCCGTTATCCAGGAAGGCCTCAACTTCAACCCCTACTTCCCCGGAACCGGTATCGCCATGGCCCGCGTGCTGTACGACGACTTGGTGGAATACGAGGACGGCACCAAGGCTTCGACGTCCCAGATGGCCAAGGATGTTACCGAGTTCTTGAACTGGACCGCTGAGCCCGAGATGGACGAGCGCAAGAAGATGGGTTGGAAAGTCCTGGCTGTCACTGGCGTTTTGTTCTGCATCAGTGTCTGGGTCAAGCGGTAAGCACCTCGCTTGTTCTATCTCACTAGATTGCTAACAGTCACGATAGGTACAAGTGGGGAACACTAAAGACACGAAAGATTGTCTACCAGCCACCGCAGCGCAGCAACATCCTCAACCAAATCCCGAAGCCAAACACCTCTGGGAAGACGAACCAATAAACATGACGTGGCTTTGTGTTGCGCGCGGTTGGGCAGAGCAAGGGTGGGGAGCGTCTGTGTTCTATATCTTGTATATTGCAAAGCATTACCAAACAAACAGGTCCCCTTGTGTAGCTTTCATCTACTTTTTTCCTCTTATATCGTTAACTATTAAATGGCTGGATCCATTCACCTGATATATTGAATTTTACTAACGAGTTTGTGAATACTTCCAGGGCATGGACATAATTTTGTTCGGTTGACCTGGGGACTACTCTGCGCCACGTGCACCGCCTGGCTAAGCGTCGTCATCTCTACCTACTGTTGAGCTGAGGGTCCACGGGTGTCCAGGTAGAAACCGACCGAGCATGTGAATGCCCCATCGAGCATCGGCGGCCATGGCTCCTACCACAGATGCACTGATGAGACTGTATCGCACCTGATCGGTCAATGTTGTCTGGGCCATTGCGACGACACGGCCGCATCTGCCATTGAGTCGCTCCTTACGTTCGTTTGCATCCCATGCCATGTCGCAAGATGCAGAGCCACCAGACGCGCCCGCCGACATGGAAGCGCTCCAGCTATTCCGCCGCTCGCCCCACCCCTACCTGCGTCACCACGATGAGATCCGAAGACAGTCGCCCGCTCCAACACATGGCGCAGCCCGTCGTCGACCCGCCGACGACGCATCGTCGGATAAAGACGTCATGGACCGCAGGACACAATCGCCGAGTGAGAGTGGCACAGAAGCAGACGACGAGGGCTGCAGCTTCGTGAGAGCGCTGCCCGCGCCTCCCTTGCGACCGCACAAGGGCCTGCGCGATTCGTGGTCATCGGGGCCCGAAGCATGGGCAAGCCCGCTCCTCACGCCTACCCAAATCGACGACGAGGGCAAGAGGTTCGCTGAGGCCTACGCCAATGGCGACAGCAAAGGCAAGCGGACGGAAGATGCAGACGATACTGCAAGGGCAGCGAAGCAGCGATACATGCAACGACGGCGCAATGAGCTCCTCCGGAGGACCACCGAGACGGCCTTGCTCGCCTGCATTGGCATCCTAGCCGTCCGAGCATGTGGCTGCTGGGACAAGCTGCTGAGCTGGCATAGAGGTCAGGACCGGGTCCCGAACCCAAGCAAAAACCGTATGCTAACACGTTCCCAGTAGAGCTATTGACACACCTTGCAGTCACAGCTGGCGTCTTGGGCCTATATCCGCTGCGGTTACTGTACTACTCGTGGAGAAATCAGTCGAATCTTCGCTGGCGACGGAGACTACATGTACCAGCCGCCTTCGACCCAGCAACGATACTCTACCCCCCAGCGCTACCTGTCCTCATATCGATATCCTTATTTTCATCCTCACCGCAGTTCCTACTACCAAATATCCTACTTGCACTAGCTGCTTTACCCGCCAGGGTCATACCTTTCCGAAACTCGACTCTGGGCTACTCGACTCTACATTGGTTCCTCTCCGTCCTGCCCCTGATAGTAGCGGAGAATACCGACATGCCATCGATACTGCCGGCACTAAAGCCCTACAAGCTCAGACTGCCTCCACCCAATCAAGCTTTGGACCCAGAGCTTCTGGTAACCCTGTTCCCTCTTCACCAGGCGCTACTACCACCTCTATACTATCTCACAACTACCAGTCTCCTACCAGCAGAGCTGCAGTTACTCTCCATCGGGCTCATCAACCTCTTCTTGTTCTCTCACTCACCACAAGCGCGTATTCTGAACATTCTCTTATGGCTGGGCGGTTTAGGCGTCTTCATATTCTGCGGACATATTCTGAAGTGGGGTGTCGCGCTGGCACGCATTCCGCGCTGGAGACTGAGACGTGCCGGGCAGGTTATCCGCGCTCGCCAGACCTTTTTGCAAGTTTTGCAAGAGGGGCTAAAGCCACATCGAAACGGGACTGCTTCTACGGGAAACACAGGAGACAGTGATGCAGATGAGGATGAGGGCATGTTCGACAACCCTCTGCACAAGTCCAAGAGCTTGAAAGTGAGCATTCTTGATTCCGTGAGCAACAGCAGGCTGTTGGCTAAGGGGGGCGAGCCCCAATCTGCAATCGAAGGCACAAAGACAAATTTCGAACGGTCAAACGTTGGGAAAGAAGGAACGAGTAGTGTCGGGCGTAAGCGCAGGAACACTCTTCCCGTTCTCGCAGCCGAAGACCATACCTCACGACATCGATACACCCGAACGCAGTCAAAATCAATCGCGCAGTCGTACTTGGCGCTCACACCTGTTCAGGCGACACTGAGGAAGTGGATTTACGCTGGGTACTTGTACGTAGTTATTGTTGGTCTCGTATTGGGACCGATTCGGTATACTATCGGCGCATACGCTCTTCATCGCCATGAACCGTTCGGGTGGGCAATCGGCTACCTCTTTGGCAACATTGGCAGAGTGCGATGGGAAGTGTTCCAATGGAACTTGGACTGGTGGGTGCCCCTCCCTCCGAGATTCGGTTCGGACGATCACGTTGGACCTGCGCAACCTTTTCCAGCCGCGGAATATGTTCGTCATATTGTACTCGGCGAAGCAAACACGCGTCTCTTGCTGTGCGTATACTGCGTTGTCATCATCCTCGTTGGCCTCGTCTCAGTCATGTCGCTGTCGGCAGTGGTCGAGGTCGACACACGCAGGAAGGTCTTTCACGGCACCATGGTCGCGATGCTTCTCCCGACTATCTACATAGACCCGTGCTTCGTCGCGCTGGCCCTGGCGCTCGTACTGGCCATTTTCATCCTTCTCGATGTAGTGCGCGCATCGCAACTCCCGCCGTTATCCAAACCTATCGCCAGGTTCCTCACGCCATACGTCGACGGACGCGATCTTCGGGGTCCAGTGGTTGTATCGCACATGTTCCTTTTGATCGGGTGCGCGATCCCCTTGTGGCTGTCGCTGGCAGGCATAGAGCGGACGGGTGACGAACCATGGCAAGGCTGGGATGTCAAGAATCGCGACGTTAGTATGGTGGCTGGGGTGGTATGCGTCGGTATGGGCGACGCAGCCGCGTCCCTGGTTGGCCGCCGCTACGGACGTCGAAAATGGCCGTGGGCAGGGGGCAAGTCGCTGGAAGGCTCGTTGGCTTTCGCAGTCGCCGTAACGGTGGGCCTTGTCGGGGGCAGGGTATGGCTCCATTTGGGTTGGCACGATGTCGGGGCACGGCCAAAGACGGTGGGCGAGGGGTCAAGAGACGCCATGGTTACGGTTGGGAAAGCGGCTCTGTGTGCGGCTGGTGCCAGTCTCAACGAGGCGGTGCTTACGGGAGGCAACGACAACGTGATTGTGCCGGTCATACTGTGGGTTCTTGTGAGGGGTGTCAGGCTGTAGGCTGTGACGTATGTGATGTAGGTAGGCGTCGGAGGGCTCAGGCGGCCTTGCACGTGACGTTATCAGTCTATCAGTTCCGCCGAGCTAGTGGCGCGCTAAGCTTTCCCCATGACTGCGACCACTCATGTGCCTGCAGCAGCATCCAGCTCCTCTACCTCGCGCTGCTGCTGCCCTGCCTGTCTCTTGTCTCCGTGTTCCTGACGCTGGACTCGACCTCTGCTCATACTTCCCTTTGGCCTTCTCCCTCGTCGCGCCCCGCCTGTCTACCTACCGTATTCTTTTCCTGGCTGCTGTACCTCTGCCCGCTCTCGCTGCCCCCGATCGGGTGCCTACGACCGACGCCGACCAGTCCGCGCCGCCCTACTACCCACCGCCGCCTGCCGCCGCCGACCGCGCTCCACCAGCCCATGTAGCACACCTACGCCCACGCCCGCCAACTACACCTCCGCACAAAGACACACAGATACATACGGCGGCTGCGGCCTGGCTGCCCAGGCGGCGCTGCCCCCGCCAACATGGCTGCACCAGCACCAGCACCCCGCCGCCCCGCTGCTACGACATCGTCTTCCGCTGCGGCTGCTACAACGGGCGCGGACCAGATTATTGGCAAGTTCCAGCGCATGCACCACATTGGCAAGGGCAGCTTCGCCGAGGTCTATCGCGGCATTCACATTGTACGTCTCTGCAGGGGGTTCCGTCTCAAGTACTGAGCACCTACACGGCACATGCCCATGCACATGCTAACCAGCCCGACTGCAGGAGAAACGCCAGTCGGTCGCCATCAAGTCGGTCAACCTGAACAAGCTTAACAAGAAGCTCAAAGACAATCTCGTCTCGGAGATCACCATCCTGCGAAGCCTCCACCACCCGCACATCGTCTCGCTCATCGACTGCCATGAGACGCCGTCGCGCATGCACATCATCATGGAGTTCTGCGAGCTGGGCGACCTCTCGGCCTTCATCAAGAAGCGCGCCGATCTGGGCAACCACCCGCAGACGCAGCGCATGATTGCAAAGTACCCGAACCCGCCCGTCGGCGGCCTGCACGAGGTGGTGGTGCGCCACTTTGCAAAGCAAATAGCGAGCGCGCTCGAGTTCCTGCGATCCAAGAACTACATCCATCGCGATCTGAAGCCACAGAACCTGCTCCTGAACCCCTCGTCCATCTTCTACACGCAGAGTGGCACCCTGGAACGGATGCCCCTGGCCGCGAGCGCCAACTCGTTGATTCCCGCCACTGGCATCGCGTCGCTGCCCATGCTCAAGATTGCGGATTTTGGCTTCGCTAGGATCCTGCCCACGACCTCGCTGGCCGAAACGCTCTGCGGCTCTCCGCTGTACATGGCGCCCGAGATCTTGCGATACGAGAAATACGACGCCAAAGCCGATCTGTGGTCAGTGGGTACGGTGCTCTTCGAGATGGTGTGCGCCCGCCCGCCCTTCAGGGCTAGTAACCATGTGGAGCTGCTGCGCAAGATTGAAGAGCGCAAGGATCAGGTCCGCTTTCCGGAGGGCCTCGTCTGCAGCAGGGCCATGAAGAACCTCATTCGGGCCTTGCTGCGGCGGAAGCCGACCGAGCGCATGTCCTATGACCACTTCTTTGCCGATACAGTCATCCGCGATGAAATTCCGGGCATGGTGGAAGAGGACATGCCCGAATCCTTGCAAGCCTCGCAAGGCATGCAGAACTCTGAACTCGAGCCGCAACCAACGCCTGCTCCGACCGTGCCAGTAGAAGAGCATTCTCGCACTTCTTCTCCTTTGCATCCTACCTCTCGCCCCGCCTCTGGCTACGCCTCGCCCACTCCGCCCCGCTCTCTTTCAGTTCGACGTGCCAGCAACGCGCCAGCTGAGCCGACTGAGGAGCGTTCATCACCGCGGGAGCATAGACGGCCTCTTCTCACCAATGCGGCCACTGCTCCGGCACGCACCTTGACTCTGCACGATCAGACTGCGGCGGCCGCTGCAGCTGGCCACAGGCGCAAGCACTCCCGCGATGATCAAACACCAGTCCCCTCAGGACTGAAGGAACACCTCGATCGCGAGCGCATTCCGCAGCGGACCGAAGCAAATGTTCTGCGAGAGGCGGCAGAGCGAGCTGCACAGGACAATGCTCTGGATGAAGGTTTTGTCTTCGTGGAGAAGCGCCGCGTGGAGATTGACGCACTTGCAGATGAAATTGCCAACAGCCCGCAGACACAGCGAGACCGAGTAATTCATCGGGAAACCGCAATGAAGCGGCGTTCGACCACGCAGGGGTCTCCCACATCCACCACTGGTGCTACGATACCCTCCAAGGCTATCCAGATCCAACAAAAGCCGACCATCACACATCAGCGCACTGGCTCTTACACTCGACGACAGTATCGTCCGAGTTTTGAGACTGCTACATCAGCGTTGTCCAAGGCTATGAATATGGTCAACATCCGGGGGCTTGGGCTTTCGCCGCCTGTGACAAAGGGTCTATCTCCGCCTCAAGGCTATTCAGCATTCCCAGCGTATCCTACCGCCCAAAGCAGTATGCTAATTGTAGGGGCCGGTGGTGGCAAGACGGCCAGCAAAGACGAGGACACGACGGCGGTGAAGAAGATTGAAGACCTAGCACAGCTAAGCCATGTCGTCTATGGTCTTGCCGAGGTCAAATACAGTCAGTTGGTTCCTGTTGCGCCAAGTAACCCCGCCTTGGGTTCCGGTGCTTCTGGGGTCGCTCGCAAGCCTAGCAGTGATGTGATTGAAGATGATGATGATGATGACGAAGATGATCTGACGCCTGATACCATTCTTATCGTCTCCGAAGAAGCGCTTGTCTTGTTTGTCAAGACGTTGGCAATACTAAACAAGGCCATGGATCTGGCTGGAAGTTACTGGAACCGCACCCGCCGCAATAGCGGCCCTGATGCAGCGAACCGTACCAATGCGAAACTCGGTCAAGTTGTGTCCTGGATGCGAGATCGGTTCAACGAATGCTGTGTTAAATCAGAGGTAGTTGCTCGCAAGCTCAAGCAAGCGCAACAGAATCTGCCAGTAGATCATCCTAGCCATCCTCGAAACCAGTCAGCGGCATCCGGATCAGCAACTACTGTCGGTTCCGCCGAGAACATTCTCCTCACGACTGGAGTCACTGCGGAGAAACTCCTGTACGACCGCTCCCTTGAGATGAGCCGACAGGCAGCTATCGATGAGCTCACAGGACATAATTTGCCAGATTGTGATATCAACTACTGGACCGCTATCATGATGCTCGAAGCGGTCTTGGAGGACGAGGAAGAAAGCTTTGGTAGCAAAGCTGATGCCGAAGAGATCAACGGTCTTGATGGCGAGGATCGACGATCGATCCAGAAGCGTAAGCAATTCACCGCAGCCCTCACTTTTCATCCTCCCACGTAGCTAACGTATAATCACAGTTCTCGAGCAAATGAGAAGCCGCCAGCGAGCACTCCAACGGAAGCTCGACACGCTCCGAACACAAAAGCGTGCTTCCATCACCAGCGCTCCCTCCCCTCACTTTGTCGGTCGCAGCTCGCCTTCCTCTCAAGGAGGAACAAAGTGATTTACGTACAACGAACGTTGCAAGTACGTACAAACATGCATCCAGCGTTTGCTTTGCATTCCTCGGCGTAATCAATCGGGCTGTTGGAGGGGTGCTTGGGGTTTTCACACCGCCCCTCTTTCCTGAATAGCCCCTTTTTCTTTAATCAGTTTTTGGTCTTGTTCTTACTTTTTCCGGCTTTGGGTGCAATGGGCGCTGCTGCACCTGCACTTTTAAGGGATTTGAGCATATTGCATCAGGATACCACGCACGCCCTTTTTTCCTTCCTCGACCCATTAACGCTTTTTTCTCGTTGCTAATAACGGGGTGTTTTCTTTCTCTTTTCTTTCTTCGGGAATCTCTGGGTTTGGATTCGGTAGAGGTTTCATTCAGGTTGTATTTGCATGCTGCCCACTCTGATAGATTGTGGGCAGCGCTATTTTTTTTTTCATAGTTGACTGGCGCGTTCGTGGGCTTGATTGGAACTGGGCATGTCATGGGTTCTGGATGGACCGTCCCCGGGACGTACCTCACAAATCTGACCACCACAGAACACAGAGAGAGAAGGATGAAAGCAGACACCCTACAACATCCCCCATAGTTATTCGAAAGGAAACATAATATACTCCGTACACATTTGTAAATATTAAATCAAATCTGAGCCCCAGTGATACTCATCGCTCAAGAATCGACCCCGTACCCGTATCGTAACAATGCTTTGATGTGTATCCCCCATTATAATCAAACTCCCTTCCTTGCATCAGACCAAAACGTCAACCGATCAGCCACCCAATCCGAACCCGCAAAAAAAACATCATGCCGATGAAAAAAACTCCTACACCTTTTCCCAAACACATCTTCAAACATCCACGTACCACATTAGCGCATATCCCTCCAAATAAGGCACAAAATTTCCAACTTCAAAAAACGGACAAGGGGATAAAGAGGAGGGGGGGGTTCAAGTTCAAAAAAAAAGAAAAGGGAAGGAGACTTACACATAGGTAAAGTAAGCAAACAAATAGCGATTTGCACGCAGCCAACCGCTACAAAAACATCTTTTATATTTCCGGCCTTTGTAATCCAATCGAAGCCTTTGAATGTCAAGGCGAAGGAGAAGATGTTTTTGAAGACTAGGAGGCAGGTGAAGGATTCTACGCTCATGGCACCTATGTATTTTTTGTTAGTAACAATGAAAAAATGAAAATGGAGATTAGCGCTCGCGAGTTGCGTTACTTTAAAACCCCCCAAAAAAAAGGAAAAATAGAGGTAAGAGGTAAGAGGTAAGAGGTAGTAGGATAGTAAACATCCCCCCCCCCCCCCCAAAAAAAAAAAAAAGCAAAAAGACTTACGATGTGCATCCACAAGATACAAAGCACTCCCGACAGCCCCAAAAATCATCCCCGCGACCACCATCCCGAAAAAAAAATCAGGCCACACCCACCCGTACGTTGCCGCGTCCTCGCTGGTCCAGCCGAAGCCGATGATGCCCGCGCCTCCGAGCAGCAGCTGCGGGAGTACGAGCACCATTCTGAACTCGGGCTCGTAGGTGCCGGCGTTGAGGCGGGTGAGGTAGGTGGCTGCGGGGTCGGAGATGAGGCCGCAGAGGAGGAAGCCGGTTAGGGCGCCGAGGAAGGCGCCTGTGTACCTGGTTGTTGTTAGGGTGGGGATGGGTAAGATAAAAGACCAAGACGTAAAGGAAGATGGTTGGGGAGGGGTTAGAAGGGGGAGGGCAAAAGAACGTACATATACCCTGTTTCCACTTCGCTAAACCATAGTGGTGGGCCGAACATGATGCCCGCAAGCACGATCCCGATCAGGACGGTGAAGCCAATGAGGGTGCCTTGGATGAGACAGGCCCAGAGCACGCCTGGGTGGAGGAAGAGCGGGAAGGGGCGGAGGAGGAGGTGTAAGTAACCTTGGTCTGATTTGCGGCCGTTGAAGAGGCGGAGAGATTCGCGGAAGCTGTGTTTGGTCGGAGGGGGAGAAGCAGAAGAAGAAGAAGAAGCCGGGGTAATAGGCTGCGAATCCGATGAGGGTCCGGCATGTTGTTTGTCCATAGTAGTAGCGTGGTCTTGTGCTGGATTCGTGGTCGTGGTCGTTGGTGCTCCTTCATCAGGCGACCCAGGCTCAACTACGACGACCAAGTTCCCCATGGTATCGATATCGTAGCGACTCTCTCTGCGAAACGCCGTCTCGGGCACAAACAAGACGATAAAGGGGAGCATGCAGCCGACAAAAATAGCCACAAAGTAAAATGTCCACTGGTACCCGATTCGATCTGAAATCACACCCGCCACCACCGGCGTGAAGAAGGATCCACCAAACACACAAAAATTCGTAACCGCCATCCTCACCCCCCGCTCATGCACAAAGTACATGTCGCCCACCGAGGCATTGACCAAGGCTTCAAAGGGTGCGAGTCCGACGCCCTGCATGATGCGCGCCCATAGGAAACTCGTATATCGTGGGCCTGTGGCGCCGGCCCAGATGGTGGAGATGATAATAATGACGCAGCCCAGGATATACGTATGCCGTTTTCCCCATATGCGTGCGCTGGGCACGAAGAGGAAGCCTGCTAGGCCGACGCCGAGGAGGTGGTACCCGGTAAGTAGGGCCTAGAGGAAAGAAAGAGAGTTCGAGTTAGTAGTGGTGGAGAAGAAGAAAAAGTGGGATAGTAGGGGGACGGGGGAAGGGAAAAGATAAATTGGGGCTCCCTTACCATGTCAGTGAAGTTATGGCCAAAGTAAATAGCCAAGGCTACGGTATTTGCCGCAAGAATGGGCGATAGGGTAGTCGCAAGAATGGAAGTAATGGACAGTATAACAAGGATAGTGTCTCTTTTACGCATAGACCAGTTCTATTACAACATCATCATGTTAGCTGAATTCGTTTCCACCAACCAGCCAAACTTCGAACCTCCAGTCAAGCTGGCGGGCGCACAAAGGCTTAAGCCGATGAACTTGAACCGCGTGTTGTCGATGGATGAAACATTGCGACTCACCAAAGGATCATTAGGATCATCACTCGGCTGCGGAACCAGCAAAATCTCGCCACTAGCATCATACTTCAAGCCCTCCGTCTGCGCAGCAGCACCACGCCCATGCTCTCTCTTCCTCCGTTTCGGTCCATCGAGAACGTGCGCAGTGCCCGGCACGTTTTCGAGATGATGGTCCTGGAGGATGCCGAGGCCCATGGCTGGCCCCAAAACAAAAATTTCTGTCTCAACAACAGGCAAACGGGTAGTTTATTAGTCGGCTTTTTGGAAAATCAAACAACGTTATAGATGGGGTTTTTTGCGATTTGGGATGATGAGGCTGTGTCGGGAAGGTTGGACGAAAGGGAAACACGGCAGCCCGCAGTCAGCCGGAAGCAGGGGAGCTGAAGGGTTTTGCCAAGACCGTGGGGAAAGGGCAGGGGTTGGTTGTGCTAGTAAGATCTGGACTCTTATAGGTGGATGGGGTAGTCGGGGTCATAATTTGCTCTAACACCACTCATAGAACAGACATTCTTGTATCTATAATCGTCGCAAACACAAACGTGGAATTTGAACTAACTAGCCATCGTAACACGCGAGTTGTTTGCTAGCCACGTGCATTCGCGTCTAGCTAGAGGGGCTGATCTAGGTGGGGGGCATCGATCTAGCGGGGCACCAAAAGTCAACCACGACGAATCAATGGTTGTTGAGACCAGGGTCTCGTACCTACCCAACTCACGAGACAGATATACTAATAATCTTGATATCCTCCTCGGGCTTCTCCTTGTACACTTTGGTATTCTCAATCTTATGCACGACATCCATGCCCGCAACCGCGCGTCCAAAAATGGTATGCTTGTTATCAAGCCAAGGCTATAAAAAAAATCTTCAAGTTAGCATAAAAACATCCCCTCTTCAGCTAAAAACTCCATGGGTAGTTGTAAGGAACTCACAGTTTTCTCTGTAGTAATGAAGAATTGACTCCCATTCGAATCGGGACCTGCATTCGCCATGCTGACCGTATACGCCTTGTCGTGTTTGAGTACTGAGAATTCGTCCGCAAATTCCTTGCCCCAGATACTTTCGCCGCCGGTGCCGTCGCCCAGCGGATCGCCGGTTTGGATCATGAATTTGCGGATTACGCGGTGGAAGATGACATTGTTGTAGTAGTTGTTGCGTGCGTGTGTGACAAAGTTTTCTACCGCTTTGGGTGCAGCGTCGGGAAAGAGGCGGATGGTTATGTCGCCGTAGGTGGTATGGAGAGTGGCGGTCGTGCCTGTTGCAGCTAGGGCTGTACTGTCGTTGCGTTTTTGGGCGCTGGCGCGTGGCTTTTCGTTTTGCACGTCGCGCACGGATTTTGAGACGCTCGCGTCGTTGGTGTACATGTAGAAGCGGACTTTGCTAGAGCCTGTGGATACCAGCATAGCGTCTCGTGCTTCGGCTTCTTGTAGCAGTGGATTTTCACTCGCTGCCATCTCGACTGTGACGACGCCCTTCTTTTCTGGTTGGCCTTGATAGAGACATAACCATAGCGGCCGCAACGACTCTTCCTGGCCGTAGAGTTTGACGAGCTTGTTAGTCAAGGTGTTGATGACCTTGACGCCGTACATGCTGCCGTAGAGGATGAAGTTGCTCGTCTCATCGAAGATGACATTCATGCGAGATCGTAACGAAGGTTGGTCAAGTTCTCTCTCGATGCCAATTCTCCGCCCAAATTCTATGTCGTCCAGATGCTGCACAGCGGTCCCGGCTTGTTGCATGCTGGTGTGAGTTTCGATTGACTCGTCATATGTCCGGTGGAGCTTTCCGGTGGAGAAGTCGAAAATCCGAACCTTGCGATCGGGGAACGAAAACGTCGCGAACTGCTGTCCGGTAGGCGATATAGTAAGCGACGAGGGCACACACTTCGACTTCTTGAACTCGAAAAGGTTCGTCGAGCTCTTCAGCGACCATACATTATCCGGCTTTTCATAATTCCCATTGGGCCGCCAGTACTCCAGCATGCCCCCCTGGTCCACGCTCACCACGCAGTCGTATACGTTGTTATACGCCATTAGGATAACTGACGCCCTGTGCACGCTCTTCAACGTTTGCAACGGCTCCAGGTTCTCCCCTCTGCCGTCGTATATCCGTATCCAGCCATTCTCCTCCGAGCTGACCGCTAATTGAGGGAAACTTGCGCCTCGACCGTGTAGCCAGCAGACCGCCTTGGGTGAGTACTCGAGGCTCAGCATGGCCAATAGATCGAACGTGACGACGTCGAAGATTTTAACCGTGTTGTCAGCACCTGCAGTCGCAAAGCTGCGTCCATCCGCGCTCACGTTGACAGACTTGATCTCGCCGTTGTGCGCCTTGAACTCTTTCACGAACTCTATGCCCCCAAAGTCCTTCTTCCAAAACTTGACGACGCCGTCGATAGAGCTTGTGATGAGGAAATCCGTATGCGGCGTGAAGGTCGTAAAGCATAGCTGCTCGCGGTGCATGAGCGATTTGGAGTAGCGGGTTGAGCCGGGCAGTGCAGCAACGTAGAGCTTTTCATACGGCAACTTGCGCTTTTTCTTCTTCGGCGCGGAAGAGGGGAGTGCAGGCCCAAAGTCATCGTCGGAAGAGGAGGTGTCGTCTGCGCAATAGCATGTTAGACATAGTGCGCATGGGATTACGATGGAGTATTACCGTCTGCGGACTGCGGTACGGATTCTTTCGCAGCTATCCCGTTGTCCGCTTCCATTTCAGCACGGGACCGCTTTGCCTTGGTCGGCGATTGTGAGCCGTCGACTTCCATCATGATGCCTGAATTATGTGGCAGCAGCTCCAGACGTGTCGGTTGTCGCGCATTGGACCTCACCCGTGCATGCATGTACAATAGGTGCGCATACGCTATCACGTGCCATGGTCGGCTCCACCGTCACCAGGAACCAGGGAATCTTGGCAGCGCACGAATTGGCTAATGATATGAGCATAGGACCTAAGGAGAAGCTTGATTTGGTAGGTTCGTACTTGAGTCGCGTCCAATACCGGCGGCACAAATAATACATGGTTGCAACGGCACTCGGCGCATACATGGCAGGTTAACATGTGGTCATACAGAAGTCTGCAGCTTCAGCTTCAGAGCTTGGTCTGAGACCGTGTCGAACTATCGTACATGCTGCTCGTTACTGTATCACATTCATCTCTATGCCTGAACTAACCCAGCAGGTGCATACCACTCTATAACTTCTGGTACTCCAACTTGCCCTCGAGCTTCTTCGATTCGGCCATCTTCCGGACCGCCTTATTGAAGTCATCTTGATTGATCGAGTCCCGGTAGTCCTTGATGGCAAACAGACCGCTGCAGCATGTTAGCTTGTGTAAGGTGCAAGATGAAAAGTTACCTACGCTTCTGTGACGACGTTTCGCAGATCGGCACCGTTCATACCGTCGCTCATTTTGACTATGCTCTCGAAGTCAATCTCGCCGTCAGTTACTACGCTTGCCGAGTGAATCTTGAGAATCTCGAGACGGCCGACCTCGTTTGGTAGGGGAATCTCAAGCTTGCGATCGAGACGTCCAGCGCGGAGAAGGGCAGGGTCGAGGGTATCTGGTCGGTTGGTTGCCATGATGATCTTGGTCTGTCCGAGGTAGTCGAAGCCATCCAGCTGATTCAGCAGCTCCATGAGTGTCCGCTGGATTTCACGGTCAGCCGATGTGCCCTCGGAGAACCTTCGGCCACCGATAGCGTCGATCTCGTCCATGAAGATGATGCAGGGCTCGTGCTCCTTTGCGTATCCAAACATTTCGCGAATGAGACGCGCCGACTCTCCAATGTACTTGTCGACGATGGCTGACGAGACGACCTTGAGGAAGTTGGTCTCCAGACTGCTCGCCACGGCTCGCGCTAGCAACGTCTTTCCGGTGCCTGGCGGCCCATAGAGCAGCACACCCTTGGGCGGCTTGATGCCCACCCGCAAAAACAGCTCAGGGTTCTTCAGCGGGAGCTCAATAACCTCCCGCAGCTCCCGGATCTGCTCGTTGAGGCCACCAATACCGCCAAAGCTGACCTGTCCGGGGTCCTCCAAGGACATGTTGTAGACGAGCGGGTCGACTTCGCGGGGCAGCATGCGCATGATGGTGAGCGTCGTCATATCGAGCGCCACACGGGTTCCTTGCTTCAGCTTTGCCTTGTCGACCTTGGACCGGCATCCGACGACATAGCGGGGTCCAGACGATGCCTTGACAATGACTGCAGCGGGGTCAGCATGTGGGTGTGGGTGTGCAGTGGGAGTGCAAGGCAGGGAACGCACATCTCTCCTCGTCCAGCTGCTTGAGCACCTCGCCTATTATCTGGCCGACGCTCTGTAGCGCCTTGATGTTGTCCTCGGAAACGTCGAAATCGTGCTGCAGGCCCTTGATGTCAAGACGCAGCGCCTTAAGCTTGGCCTCCAACTCGCGCGACTCGAGCAGCTTGGCCTTGTAGGACTCAAGGGCATGTTCGCGCTCGGCATCACTGCTGCCGCTCATGGCGGGTGCGGCGGTGCGGAAGGAGAGAGTGTGTTTGGGACTGCGAATGTGCTTTCGGGCGTGAGGCTGGACAGCTGTCGGGGGCGTAGAGATGGGACGTAGCGATGGGGCCGTGGGCGTGTTGTGGTGGATTGTTGATGGCGAGAGAAGTGCAAATATGGCGGAGCAAGCAGCTGGTACGGTATTACAGGTGCACGGGCGCCAAGACCTCCGCGGCGATGGCAGCTGGGGTGGAAAAAAAGTTGACCCTCCAACCCTCCAGCGCTCCATCGCAACGAGCGCGCAAACTTACTTGGCCTGCCACTGTCTCCGCCCCGCCATGTCCTCCTCCTTCTTCAGCGCGCCCGCGTCGCAGAGGAAGCGGAAACGCACCGAAACCTCCACCGCAGCCTCGTCCCGCGCCCGCCGCACCCAGCGCGAAGCCTCGATCAGCAGCAGCGACATATCCGACACCAACAACGCCCACGAATTCCACGGCACCGATGACGACTCCGACACGTCCGAAGACGGCGACGAGACGGCCGCCCAGAAGCGGCTCCGGCTGGCAGAGCGCTACCTCGACAACATCCGCACCCAGGCCGAGGCCGACCAAGACGTAGGCTTCGATGCCGCCCAGATCGACCGCGACCTCATCGCCGAGCGGCTGAAGGAGGACGTGGCCGAGGGCAAGGGCAAAATCTACCGCTCCATTGCCGACTCGCTTGACTTTGAGCGCGCCTCGCACGCTGCCGGCTACTCGGGCCTGCCCAAGGCCACCACTGCCTGCGCCGTCAAGCTGCCGCATGCTTGGACCGTTAGCAAAGACCTGGTGCTGGAAAAGTGGGAGATTGCGCATCCCGCCTCGTATGCCGCAGATGCCCGCCGGCCGACCAACAGGACTCCGCGCACCACGCCCAAGCGACTGTGTTGGCGCAAAGGCAACAAGAACCGCAAGGGCGACGCCGCCTATCTGGGGCACACGGGCGAGATCGTGGCCGTCGCTGTGTCCGACTCGGGCAGATATCTGGCCACGGGAGACGTGCACGCTCGCCTCATCATCTGGGACGCCCAAACCCTCACCCCGCGCCATCTGTTCACCCGCCACCGTGACGCAGTGCTGTCGCTGTCCTTCCGAAGGGGCACCGAGCAACTCTTCTCCGGGGGAGCGGATCGCGCAGTCATTGTGTGGAGCGCGCCCGAGTCGGCCTACGTTGAGACGCTGGTCGGCCACCAGGACGCTGTCATTGGCATCGCCGGGGGGCTCGAGCCCAACCAGGAGACGTGTGTCAGTGTGGGTGCACGCGACCGTACAGCAAGACTGTGGAGAGTCGTCGAAGAGAACCAGCTTGTCTTCCACGGCGGTGGCACCGCACGTCAAAAGGGCCTGGACAAGCTACGCAAAGGCCGTTTTGGCAACCGCAAAGACGAGCTTCCGAATGGCGTGCACGACGATGATGAGCACACTGAAGTCGCATATGCAGAAGGCTCCATCGACTGCGTCGCCCTCCTCGACGCCAGCCTATTCGTCACAGCATCAGACAACGGCGCATTGTCATTATGGTCCGTCAACAGAAAGAAGCCGCTCTTCACCTACCCACTCGCCCACGGCCGCGATCCACCGCTTTCGCCAGAGCAAATGTCTGCGAATGACGACGCCGCAACATCTGCAAAGCCCGGACCGCGACTCCCGCGATATGTCACAGCACTGGCTACCGTACCCTTCGCCGACCTTGTCCTCACAGCGAGCTGGGACGGCTGGATACGGGCGTGGAAAATTTCAGCGGACAAGAAGAGCATCGAGTTTGTGGACAAGGTCGGATGCGTACCTCCGGGTACTGATGAGCCGCTGGCCAATGGTGACAACACGCATGATACTGTCCTAATCCGGGGCATCGTCAACGGCCTATCCGTAGAAGAACGGGGCGATCGGGGCAAAGACGGCCTATGCATTGTAGCCGCCGTCGGCAAAGAACCCAGACTCGCTCGCTGGATGTCAGCTAAAGTCAAGAACGGAATCCACGTCTTCGAAGTCCCTAGAAGAGTCACAACTAACGGTACTGTTATAGCCCATGAAGAGGAGGGTTCCTAGGTAGAACACAAAAAGCAACTTTGGTTTTTTTTTTTCAACGGCGTTTGGTTGAATGCATAGCATAGCATGGCCTCCTAGATACCAATTTTGGGATTTTTGAACTACCTATTGTAGTTTTTACACTCCGTGCCACCCAAAACCCGCCATATCTTACTTCTTTCCTCTTTTTCTTTCCTTTCCTACACACAATACACATCTTCACACCTCTCCATACCCCACAATCCTCCCAACCTCCCCCTCCAAATCCCCATCCCCATCTCCATCCCAAACCCCCCTCCGCATCTCCACCTCCCCAAAAAAGTTCCCCTCCCCACCCCCCACCCTCCCAAACCCCAACCCCGCAAACACCCTCAAACTAGCCCCATTCTCCCAATGTATCCTCACACAAAAATACCTCAACACATACGGCCCACACCCATGCACCCCCTCGTACTCAGACAACAAGCCGCCAGATGCAGATGAGCTTCTAGCCGTAACATACCACAAAAACGCCAACAGTGCTTCTTTCGCGTAGCCTTTATTCCGGTGCTTGGGGTGTGCTAGCATGATTTCTAGTTCGCCGGCTAGATCACCTCCTTTTCCTTCTTCTTCTGCGTCTGTGTCTGCAGCCCCAAGGAATAAATTCACATCCCCAATCATACACTCCGGTCCATCATGTACCCCCGGCACCACCACCACATCCCCCATATCCCCACGCAAACAAATCACAAAACTCAACTTATCGCATTCAGTCCTCCATTTCTTTTGCATTTCGTATTCCTGGGGGAGGGATAGCGGGTTGGAGGCTGTGAGGCGTTGGAGGTCCTGTTTCCACATATTAACATCAACCCCCCAACAACAGCCCCAAAAAATAAGAGATGGGTGGTGAGATGGGTAGGTAGTGAGAAGAAATAAAAAACGTACTACATCCCTCATCCACTCATGATATGTGAGGACGTGGTGTTCGCAGTAGGGTACGAGGAGGAGGCGGGGTGTTAGGATTGCTGGGGGGTTTTTTTTTGTGTTAGCTAGGTACGGTACGGTACCTAAGGAATGAGAATGGGTGGTAGAAGAAGGATTAGGTAGGTAAGAGGGAAAAGTGGGTGGGTGTGGTATTGGTACCGTGGTGTTGGTTTAGTTTCATGGTGGTCCTGCGGCGTGGCTTTTTTTTTGGAGGAGGGGGGGGGGGGAGGAGAGGGGGGTAGGGTGTATGTGGTGGGATTAGATTAGATTTAGGGTAAGTTACAGGCAGGTAGATTTTCAAGCTTTAAGCTCGGCGCGGCGTGTGGCTAGGAAAGCTTCGCGAATTATTTATCCCAACGTTTAAATTTTTGTAGACTCGTTCTTTGCAAAAAGCTTTTTGTGTGCACGCGCCTGTGTAGGAGTAATGCACTATTTCCATGCAAGACAATAACCGTCGTCAAAAATTCTACAATCAAGCAAGCAGGCGGTATAATGTAAAATTCTTCTTATTTCCCATCATGCATCGCATTCGTAAAATGCCAGCCCTCTACTCGAGCTCGCTCACACCCCCCTAACACCCCACTCAGCTCACAATCTCCTCCGTCTCGTCAATAATCTCCTCAACAATCTCCTCGATTTCCTCTTGATGTCCATCATCCGCCTCGCCAGGTGTCTCTCCCTTCAGCGCCAACAACTCCAGGTCCGCGCCCTCATCCTTGAGCCTTTCCGTAACCTCCTCACGCCACCTGTGCCATTCCTCCAGCATCTCGCGGCGGGCTTCCACGACAGCCTTGTTGGCGGAGCTCTTCTTGGCCACGTCTTGCTCATCAAAGACCTTGGAGTAGTTGCGGAGGTTCTTGCGAATCTCGGCTTGCTCTTCCTTGGAGAGCAGAGTGGGCGGGCGCGGTCGCCAGAGGAGTTGCTTGAAGCCTTCAATGGCTTCCTCACGAAGAAGCGTGCCTTTGAAGTCGTAGAGATGGTAGCCATTTTCCATCTATCACAGTGTTAGCAGATAGGACGTACATAGACTGGTCGTAAGGATACATACGCGGTGACGGAAGGCACTGGCAACGGTGGCGACATAGCGGCCCGTAGGGTCCCACTCGATGTCGGTGACACCATAGTGCTCAGCAGTGTCCATGAGCTGCAAGTTGGCGTTGAGCTCCTTGTCACCCTTCTCTGACTCTTCCTTTGGCCTATCGAAACTCATGTCCCAGAACTCAAGTTCGAAAGACTGTTGAGACTGGAGAGCGGCGACGACTACAAATCTTCCCCTAGGCGACCAGTAGATGGCATTGCTGTTCTTCTTGTCGATGGTGCGGATGTGACGGAAATTTCCTGGCGCACCGCCCTTGAGCTTCTCGGGAGCGAAGAAGGAGACGGCAGTCTTGGGACCGACAGCGGCGCCTTGGATGACTTCACCAGTGGTGATGAGTACGAAGCGGTTGCCCTTGGGTTCCCAGGCAAAGTTAATGACGGTGTCCTTGATGGAGTCGACCACTTCGACAGGCACGCCCTTCTCGCGGACCCGGAAAATCTCCAGATTGGTAGCAAGCGACTTCTTGGACTTGGAGTGACGGTCGACCTTGACACAGACATAGGCGGCTTCAGATTGCCAGTGGAGCTTCGCATCGGACACATTGAAGAGGTTCCGTGTGCGGACAATCTCCTTGGATGGTACGGACATGAGACCGACCTTAGCGGGGTTGCTGCCGAGCTCGGGGGTCCAGTAGCAGAAGAGCTGCTCGTACGCCTTGATTCCGTCTCTGCGTGGCGTGGCAGGTGCCCATTCGAAATCCATAACACCCTCAATCTTGATGGATGTCTTGTCGAGCAGGTTCATGCGCGGTAGTTCGTAGATGGAGATGGATTGGCCCTGGGTCATGCGCGCAACATACTTGTCGTCCGAGGCCCACTTGAACGTAGGCCACTGTAGCTTCTTCTTGACTGGGTTGCCCTCCTGATCCGTGCCGCCGGGAACGTCAATGGTGGCAAAGGAGCGCAGCGGCTTCCCGGTCGCAATGTCCCAGACGATGTAGTTCTTGCCGTCATCATCCACCGTCAGCGACGGAACCGGGTGGTTTTCGTCGACCTGCAGCGGGCGATGTGACCAAGTAACGAGGTATTGCTCACGGGGCGAGTAGTCGACGAGGTTGACGCCGGGATGAGCGAAGCGTTTCTGTCGGCTCCACGCCCTGCCGCCCCACAGTTGCACACCTTGGGCATGCATCGAAGTGAGGTACGTGCCCTGAGGCGACCACTGGACGAACGACTCGGTCCAGTTCTCGCGGTCCACGATCTGTTCGGGCTGATCTTCCTTCTCGTTCCAAAAGACGCCGACACGGTCCTGGCGATACATGGTCATCTGGTCGCGGCTGTCAGGATCGCCCAGCCACCAGCGCAAGTGTTCCTTCTGCTCAAAGGGCGCAATCTCGGGCGCATGGTACTCGTCGTCGATGCGGCCTTCCTTGCCGTAGCGGTCGATGTCGGTGAGCTTGTTCACTGCCATCGTGTGCCTCTTGTCGAGTGCCGTTCCGTTGAGCTGCTTAACGGCCGCAACTGCCTCGGCAGGCGCGCTGTATTCGACAAAGGCATATCTGCGCCGCCGTCAGTACCTCAAAATGCGCAGCTGGCGCCGGGATGCCGCCTACCCCTCCGTCTTGCCTCCTTCGCCCACTGGCATGTGCACGCCGTCATCCTTGACCTTTCCCACGCTGTTCAGCTTGCGCAGCACAAATTTGACCAGCTTGCCCTTGCTGTCCTCGGGCACCACCGGCAGTCCATCAATCACCACAAATGCATCCAGCCCTTCGTCAAGTCGCACCTGAAACTGGTCTTCGATATCGGTAAAGTCGATTTGGCTCTCGTCGAATTCGTCATCGCCGTCCAAGGGTAAGTTCGAATATGCCGACGACATGATTACGGGTTTGCTGGAAGGTGAGGTGGGGGACATGGCAGAAACAGCAACATCGAATTTTGGGTGCGCGCTAGTGCGGGGCGCGGCTGCATTAACACGTGATAAACAAAAAAGGTACTAGCCCTATATCGGTTAGCAGCCCAATCCGCTGACTAAGGCAGTTTTGCAGGTGAAACGTCCAACCAATCCATTGGATTCATGACAACAACCAATACCTCGACCCTGCCGAGTTCTCATCAACACACTCATTACGATACAGAATCTCTGTAATCACAAGGCTAGCACAGCACAGGAACTCAAATCGCCCATATCCAAGCCAACAACAAGACCACACGCTCGCCCATCGTTCGCTTCTCAGCCCGTGGACGCCCATCGAACGATACCGCACGCCGCCCAAGGAAGGTATATACTAGCACAATAGAAATACGTAAGCATCGGCTAGTCCTATAAGCCGCGCTTACCTTCAACTGCATCCAAATTCGGGGCCTTGACCAACCTTCCGCTTGCCGAAACGCGCTTCTGTAGTCGTGCGTCGCGCTCTCTTGCTCGCTCTGACGGGGAACTACCATTGCCAGCCAAGATTGGTGGTAGTGGTGGTAGCTTTTCGGCGTTTGGCGCTGGCTGACTTCCCACGACCGGTGCCGCTCGTTTACCCGCTCGTTGATCTGCTTTGAAGTCGAGATAGGCTCGTGCCGAGTGGCTGAGCGGGATGGGTGCTGGCAGCGATGGCAGCTCGGCACCGTTTTGCAGTAACAATTCTGCTACCGGAAATGCCTTTCGCCCAGGCTGCTCCGTCCCTGGTCGAGCGGCTGGGCCTGGGGAGTGGGATGGCGATACCGATGCTGAAGGAGCCGCTGGATCTGCTGCGGCGAGAGCGAGAAACACCACATGAGTCCCTCTTGACCTGTCCCGTGCGTTGGCATTGGCTCGTAGCGCCAGAGCATAAAGCACATTCTGTATGTCGTTTTTCTTAACCGACGCCAGCAGTGTCTCTTCTGGATTTGCATAATGCGACATATTCAGTGCGATTGGAGCGACGAATGCTCTATCCGAATACTTTGACGTTATAAATTGCAGTCTCTGCTCTCTGGTCGACATTGGCCCTGGCTTGAGACTCGGATCGAGCTTTGCTTCCCAGATCGAGTTGCTGATGCGGTTGCCGATCTTGAGCAGTATCTCGACAATATCGGGAGTGAAAGATGTAACGTCCAGAGTCAGAGAGCGGACCTTTGTGATATGAGTACCAAGTGACCGATGAATACCGCTGCACTCGATGCATATGATGATGCCAAGATTAATGGATACCCAGTCCACCTTGATCTCCGTACCGCAATCCGCACAAACCTTGTTACTGGAATCTGCATCTCGAATTTGTCTGAGCAGCTTCCCTTCGTCGCCGACGGCCTCTTCTCTTCGGTAGACACCTGGTCTGTCGCCCACGGTGGCATGGCGGGCCGGCGCTTTTGAGCCATACGTATTGCGATGACTGGACATTGACGGGCTCTTGCCCGTCAGTACCGATGCAATATCACGATGCGTCTGCCCAGGCAATGAATCTGTAGACGGTCGGTCAGACTTTCCAACAGTCTCCACGGCAGTTTGCAGTGCGTTGTTCACAGCGCTAATCCACGATTTCATATCATCCTCATTAGTGGCCTGGTACACGCGCGTGTACTGTGGCGTTATAACCTCGAAACAGAACCGGCGGTCTGCATTGCGTGCTTCGCGCACCGAAGCCATGCGGAGATCGATGGGCTCCATGTGCAACTCCAGATTCTGTTTCCAGTTTGTATATTCTGAAAGCTTTCCTTGATCAAGGACAATCCAGAACCTGGAAGCTATCAGCAAAATCATATATTAACCAAGCTTGGGAGAACATACTTATGCCAGGCCTGCTTGTTCAGGCCCTTTGGATCAACATGACTCCCCGGTCTACTCAGCGCCCAAAGTAAACCTTCTTTGCGATGCGCATCTGACCCAGCTTCAGCCATGGCAGCGAGGTCCTTTTCTTCAAGATCCCTGAAGCCCTTGAACTTGTCGGGTTGGGGAGTCACCGTGGTTAAACTCGCTTTACTGACTTCCGGGCTCTGTGGCAATGCTATCGAGGAAGGAACATTAGAAGACGACGCCGTCTGCGGAGGCATTACGGTGCTTTGGAAAGTCGGAACAATGCTGCCTTTCCGGCCCGGAAGCGGTTCGGGATCAGACCGAGCTGTATATGGAGGTGGGGCTCGTGGGACACTGGAAGTCGATGTTGCCGGTGACATGATCGATGGGGTGGGGACTTCGTCGAACGTCTTTTTGATCGTCTCCAATGCTCGTCTCTTTTCTTCTCGTTCGGTTCTCTGGATTTGAAACTCCTTGTCTGCCTCTTTGACTTCACAAGTTAAGGCCTCAAGGTGTGGAAGCATAGTTTCGATCTTTTTGGCGGTCTCGAGATAGCGTTTGGCTTGAGCATCTGCGTACCGCGTCAGGTGGGAAAGCACCTCCTGGTCCTTCCGTCCTCCATGAAGGTCTTGCATGAAAGACGAGTAATCGAATCGCTTCAGCTCAAAGTTCCGTCTCTTTGCTTGATACTTGGAGTCCGTCTCTGCCCGCTTCTTCTCTTTCAAGGAGTCTTGGCGCTGTCCAAGATAGCGACCAAGATATTGATAGTAATCTTTGCTCTCCTCTTCGAAATCCTTTCGCTTAGTCTCGGCCTGTTTGATGTCTATGTTGTAGAGCTTGTAAATGGGGTCTATGATAAGTTTCTGGATGTTGGTGGTGTTAGAGCGTTCGTACCCGAGGATCTCCTTGGCGATTTTGTCGAAATAGTGATCGATCGCAGGCTGGACGGCGTTGGCATTCGACGACGACGCCTCTCTCAAAGCGTCCATGAGGTCGGCCATGGCGTTGTTGCATGCCACCTGGGCTTCCATGGCAGACTCAGCGCGCTTCAGGACCTTCTTCCATCTCGTCCGCATGTTGCCCGTCTTTTGTTCTAGTGACTTCATCGTGGCACGGAATAGTGGCCCGTCGTCGGTCTGACTGAGGTCCTCGCCAGGCCGCGAAACATCGAGCTTGACCGGCGCACTTCCCCCGCTGAGCGTCGTGGTCTGGCTCGGCACCAGCGCTAAACTGCTCTCCGGTATGGGCTCGAAGTTGGGCGATCTTGGGGGTATACTATCCCATTCGCGATCTTCGCCGGCCGAATCGCTCACTCGCGACTCTACCGACTGTGCGGAAGGCACGCGCAACCGGGGAGGCACGCCGAGTTCCAGTCGCGGGGACGGCGACTTGGGACTCTGCACCTGGCGCGACGTATCTGAACGAGTCAGTCAGACCTCTCTCAGCATGGACGGGGGCCTACGTACTTTGTACCCAAAATGCGAAGCTCGCCAGTGTCTCGAGCCGGTGTGCTCGCTGGTCGTACTCAACAAACTAAGATACGGTCAGCAGCCACAAGCACGGAAAGCGCTTTCCGGTACGCACACTGCAGCTGGTGCGCCAGCCCCCGCCGCGGGCCTCTGGCGTCTTTAGCGGCGTCCATTTCCACGACCACTGGAACTGCACCGACGAGTGTCCGCCTGTCGAATAGTCGCCCACCAGCTCGACCTGCGGGTTCTTGTGGAGGTTCGGATTGGCGTGGAACTCGCGCGTCACCAGGTTCTCCAGATGGCGGGAACTTGGGGCAAAGACAAAGGTGAGTCCGTTGATGTTGGTGTCGACGAGGCCGGTCGGCGCAATGGTCGAGTTGCTGTTGACGTTGTATATGCTGGGTACGGCTAAATGCTGTCGAAGGATGAATGTGAAGTTGAAAGTCAGCTCCTCGTCGCTGGGCAGGCGCAAGAGGAAGCAGGGCGGGCCGTCCGCAGGCGCAGCTGCCTCGGGATCCTGGACGTACTCGATGACGCTCTCGTCGCCAACGTCTCGCCGGGCGCCATAGCGGGTCGCGGGGAAGGCGTTGGGCGTGATGTTCAGCAGGGTGCGGTTGCGGGCATTGGTTATGCTGAGGCAGGCCACCGAGACTGTGGGCGGTTAGCTTGGTGCAGGCGCAAGGCGGTTTGCTGCGAGACGGCGGGGGGTATATACACCGTGTCTGGTCGCGCAGGTACAGGACGCCTCCATCGCCCGCCTTGCTGTTGACAGCGCCCATGCCAGCGAGTCGGTCGTGACGGGGCGCGCGGGCATGCCAGGCCGCGGGTCGGCGCAATGGGCGAGGAGAGCGGTGCGCGGGGTCGGCAAAGGCGTAGATGGGCGGAAACAGAAGGGATTCGGCGAATAAGCTGGGGGGGAGTAGCACTGAGAGGGAGTTGAGTAAGCACTATCTGAACAGGATGCTAGGTGTGGGCGACTACACTATGGGTGAAGCATACAAAAGAGATGCCCAAGAGGCCGGTGTGGAGTCGTGGATGCGGATGTGCCTGTGGAAGACGGGTGCTGGGGCGGCAGGCGGCGTGTCCGGCCAATCAGAACCCCCGTCGTTCCGCCGCGGAACTGACGCACTTTATTGCATCTATCGTACTCCGTACTGATGAGTATTATTCACACGCCAGTTCCACAACCTCGAACATGGCCTTTCGTATACCCCAAATCGGCTCCCGAACAGCCATCCTCCGCCCGCCCTGTCTGAGCTTGCGCGGCCCCCAACGTCGCTGGGCCCAGGTGCAGGACGTCCGCTTCCACGTCACCCACGACAACCAAGAGCGCATCCTCGCCAAGTACCGGGAGAAGCTCGAGTCCAAGGCGCGCGAAAAGGGACTCTCAGACATACAGCAGCTGAAAGAGCAATACAAGGACAGGATTGCCGAGCTGCGGCAACAGGCCATTGTGCCAGGTGCGACCGGGCCGCTAACTGCCACCACATCGCCGTCACCATCGACATCGGCATCGCCATCAGCATCAGCATCGCCGCCTCCCCCGCCCCAACCAGGCTCCCCCAGCGCTCCGCCTCCGGGCGTCAAGACGCTCTCATCCTTCCTCGATGTGCCAAAAATCCGCACCCTCCCGGAAAAGGAGATACAAGCTCTCTGGCGCCTACGCCATGCCTCGAACCCGCAGAGTATCCACTTCACCCTACCCGCCACCACCTTCTCGCAATTGCTCGCCAGCGCAAAGCAACACCCTTCCTTCGTCCTGCCCGTGCCACGCGAGCTGCCCGCCGAAGAAGCGGCGGCCGCAGCACCCCAAGGACAGCAGGGCGCGACATCACAGCAAGCCGCCGAATTGCATTATCTGCAATTCTCGCACCCCCATGTCGACACTACCACGCTCATGTTTACGACCTTGGCTGAGTTCAAGCTTCGTGGCGAATTCGCGAGCCCGCACACTACCATCACTTTTCACCAGGAGCTCGCCCAGAGTCACAACCTCGTCCTGGGACAGGGCTTGGTCGTAGAGAACAAGAACGTGACCGTGCATGACGCCAGATGGCTCGTCATGTGCATGCAAAAGTTCTATGTGCAGAGTGACCAAAACCAGGCACGAAGCGACCTACTGGACATGTTTACCAGAGGAGACAGTGCCTTCCAGGTAGAGCGCCTCATAGATGAGGCAGAGAAGATATTGTGATGCAAGTCACCGCATGCATCGAAAGAGCGCTCCGGTGGCCCATGGGCTGCGGAAGAGGAACACCACGCACGCCAACCGTATTTTGGATAGTGATGTGTATTTGTACGAGCAGATAGAAATCCTGGGACAATGACCTCGGCTTAGCAATCCACCACAACATCCATCATTACTCGTCGACTCATCACACCCACCGCTGGCCGCGTATATCGTAACTCACATTCGAACCGACAAAACACAACAAACAAAAATTGCAACGCCAACGCCAAAAAAAACGCCAAAACGCAAAAGGGGTAGTCCAGAAGCCAAAGCGACACGCGATACGAAATGTGCGACGCTAAAATGACAAATGGTATCTGAACTTTTCCTCGTAGCCCAAAATATACGTCCCAACTCCGACAGGTAGTCAAGCCAAAAAGCCCCATCCCGATTCGTAATCGTGTATCATGACACCTGCCGTGAAGGGAGAAACGAGAATTTTGACGTCGGAAAGGAAAGCTCTGGACAGCGCGTAGATCGAACAGCCAAAAAAAGAACCCTACATAATGAGAGATGAATACCGAAATACAACTGCGTAAAGCAGGCAGAAGATAGAACCATCATTTGGTGAACCATCAAACGCCGGTGCAACCGGAGGAAAGAGCCGACGATTCATGATCGTGAAAGCGAGGAATAGAACCAGTGGTGTTGACGAGCTCATCCAGTATTTTCAGCGCTTCCACTGACGACAGAAAGATCGCCTCTACGATGCTCATTTCTTCTTCTTCACAGAATCCTTGCGGGCGCTGCTACCAGCCGCCCATCTAAAGAACGGCGAGGGAGCGGGCTTTTTGCGAGAAGAGCCTCCAGAGCCCCCACCGCCACTGGGCACAACGACAACTGCAGGAGGTGGTGGAGGAGGAAGAGGACCGCCAGCAGGATGCCCGGGCGGTGGTGGCGGGGGAGGAGGCATTGCTCCGGGAGGCGGAGGAGGTACCTGCACTACGTGGGCATGAGAAACGGATTCACGCTTCCTGCTCTTGTCCCTCTTGCCCTTGCCCTTGAGCGGAAGATGGCTTGACATGAACATTTGCGCATCTGGTGGTGGAGGAGGTGCAGGAGGAAACGCTTCCTTAGGCGGCTCCGGCGGTGGCGGCTCGGGCATCGGCCACATATGCATGGTAATGGCCCAGTCAGGTTGAATCATGGTCTCCCAGACTTGAGGCAAAATGATCTCGCCATCAGGTCCAACAAGGTCGTAATGGCCTTCATGAACATGAGGACCAATAACATCGACGTGTAGGAAGGCTTGTTTGATGAGTTCTTCCATGCCCTATATTGCTGTTAGCGCACGTTCAAGGTATACTCTAGCAAGGTTAACGTTACCTTCCAGGTCTTGCACAGGTGCCATGGGAAGCTAAATTTGCGACCAACGGCATCTTTGAACTTGATCGGAAGCTTGGGGGCATCGGATGGTTTGAGCTTCGCAGCCTCTTCCTCGGCGGCCTTTTTCGCCTTTTCCAGTTCATCCGCGGCAGCCTTGGCTTCTGCTAGAGCCTTCTCGTGAGCCTTCTTCGTCTCTTCGGCTTCGGCAGCAGCTTTCTGTTCAGCCTCCTCTCGAGCCTTTTGGGCTGCATCGAGCAGTAGCTTGGCTGATTCGGCAGCAGCCTTCTTCTCAGCCGCAATTTTAGCGGCCTCTGCATCTGCCGCAGCCTTCTCTGATGCACGAGCTGCCTCTGCTGCAGCTTCTCGCTTGAGCTGTTCGTCCTTTTGCGCAAGAATCAGCTTTTCGAGCTTAGCAAGTTTGTCTTCGTCACCCTTTTTCTTTGCGTCGGCTGCGGCTTGTGCAGCCTTCTCAGCAGCCTCCTTCTTCGCCCTATCTTTCTCGATGCGGGCTTCCTGTTGGGAGATGAGCAAGTTTTCAAGACGGGCAAACTTGGCGGCTTCTGCATCTTTTCTGGCTTGCTCAGCTGCTTTCTCATCCTCTTCAGCTTTGCCAAGCAAAAGCTTCTCGAGCTTGGATAGCATTCCTTCCTCCTTCGGGTCTGGCTGTGGGGGCGGGGGAGGCGGAGGCATCATGCCCATGTGAGCAAATTGTTGCATTTGCTGCGGCGTGGGCTGCTGCATGGATTGCAATGCCACCTGCATCCCCGGCGTCTGCGGTGGCGGCGGCGGTGGTGGAGGTGGAGGCGGAGGCGGCGGAGGAGGAGCTGGGGCAGCAGGCGCGTGATGCTCCTCTTCGTGCTGCGGCTTCGGAGTGGGGCGCTTAGAGGGAGGGTGTGCTGGGGGAGGAGAAGGATGTGGCGGGTGTCCGTATGGGGGATACATGTGCGGCGGCATGCCATATGGTGGAGCACCACCGTAGGGTGGATAGTAGCCCATGGGCGAGAAGGGCATCATCTCTCCTTGAGGTGGCGGCATGGAGTTGCGGTGAGCTCTGCGCGCCTGACGAGGATCCTGCGGGTATTCGGGAAAGTAGCCACCTCGTGGGTCCCCGGCGGACGGGGGCCCTTGGGTGAAGGGGTTCTGTCCGTTGGGCGCAAAGGGGTTCTGTGCAAAGCCACCGTGGGCCTCATGGCCAAATGGCACCAATTGGCCGGCAGGCGACTGTGCACCGCCTGGGAAGCCGTACTGAAAGCGCGGGTCCGACATCATGCTAGGGGCATAGCCGTTGGGAGCATGTTGTGGGATATGACCCCAGCCAGCACTGGGGTGGCCTGCGGGTGGGCCGGGTCGCGCCGACGGCGGATAAGGGTAATCATCGTCGTCTTCCAAGTCGAGCGTCTCTTGGTGGACGGATTGAGGCCTTGACCGTCGCGGCATGCGTGCGTGCTGCGGTTTGCTGCGACTGCGGCTGCGGCTGTGGCTCTGATGGCGGGAAGGGGGGTCGGGGACCGGCGCTGCGTGGCGCGACGATGCTCGGTCTCGCCGTGAAGGTTTGGCACGCGGGGCTCGAGCCGGTGCTACTGGGGGCGGGGGAATGGCGTGGTGGGGGACAGCGTGTTGCGGCAAAGAGTGGTGCTTCACCACGCGCGGGCGAGAGGCAGAGTCGGAGGGGTGAACCTCGTCCTCAATGTAGTCCCACGAGTCTTCGTCCTCCTCGTCGTCCTCGTCGTCGTCGTCGGTCTCTTCGTCGATGCTGTACTCGTCGTCGCTAACCGAGAGCACCTGGCCGCCAGCCGAGTCCTCTTCGTCGCTGAAGTCGGGGTCGAAAGCGCCCGTGTGGTTGTTGACAGTGATTCCTTTCCTGAGTCTGATGGCAACGTTAGTGTCGCCCTTGACGTGCACGCGACGCTGGGGGGGAGAGATGGAGACACTCGACGGCGCGGTGCTGTACGCCGTGCTAGACGCAATGCGCGACCCGCCAGCGCGGTGCGAGCGCGGCCGTCGAGGGGGGGCACGGGCATGTGCGCGACGATGAGGGAGATGGGCTATGACTAACGGCATGAGGCTGGTGGTGGTGAAGGAGCCGTACTCGAGCCCGTTCTACCAGAGAATGGCCGAGTCCGGGATCCTAGCTGGCTGAGGAGGGAGCGATTGGGATGGTGGGGGTGAGAATGGGAGACGGAGGCGGAGAGGGGAGATGGGCGCTGTTGTGGGCGGACGGCCTGGCGGTGATGGGCTTGGCTGGGCAGCTGACGAGCGTGGTGGTGGGGGTCCAGTGGTTCGCGACCGGCTTTGGGCGCTGGCGGGGCAAGGCAAAGAGGGAGCCTGGAGCTGCGGCTGCGCAATGGAGGCGCTGCAGGGGCTCTGGGTGGTGGTGAACTGAACGTCGTTTTGCCTGCGCCGCACTGATGGTGGGAGGCGCGCAAATAATGGGGAGAGAGGGAGGGTCGAGGAGGTTCCGAGACGCCTTTGCAGACAATTCCGTCGCGCCGTCGTTGGACGTTGTCGTGGTGCCAGTAGATACTTCGTAAGTTTTACGGCGAAGCGAGGGCACACCGGGGCGTGCACTGGGCAAATGGTGGCTGGTGATGTCCCTGTACATGGGTCGCCGAAGCGCAGACGAGACGATTAACAACAATGCAAATGCGGGATTGTGAGTATGAGTGTGGTAAGTAGGCGTTGGCTTGCGCTGCTTCGGACATGGTCTCGCAACCGGTTACCAGGCAGCGGCCCTTTTCTGCTATTTATTCCAGCTAACAATGTCGCACGCCAAAGAGTCATAGAATTCAGTCTCGTCTCCCTACTGTACGTCTCGCTACGTGGTACGCCCTCATTGAACCCAGCACCCGCCCTGCCACTGTGGCCGTCAGCCCTGGAGCCCAACGACATTGACCTCTCACGTGGCAGAACCGACCGGATATACTACACCGTCTAAACAAGAAGCTTTGTCCACGTACACTCTAGACCAGCGGGTATGGTACCTAACGGTGGCGAAGACATGGGCACTGCAATTTCCGGGCAACTACTGTATACCGGTGATAAGTTCCATTCAACCCCAGGACAACGTTGGCACCCAAGGCAACCGCTAAGTTCTTTTCAATTCTGTTCTGGCATGCACCATGCTAATAATGAAGCACGCTGAATCCACCACGCCCTCGACGCATCTAAACCCCTGCAACAGTCGTTCAAGGCTCAACATACTCGTAACACAAAAAGTCTCCCCCAATATCCATAACATCACCGATCGTTCGGTTGGGCGAGTTCCCTTTCATGTCCAGCACATGAGTGAGGGTAGTAGTCTTACCCGGGTCACCAGCAGCGCCGGTTGGCTTCCTGTTTCGTGTGAGATCCAAGGGTATCCTGTGCGAACCTGGGGATTTGGAGACCACTTACGGGATATTTGTGGGCCTGGGTGGAAACCCGGGAGCATTGTCGGGTCCGATGTTCGAGCCGGTTATATCCTTGATCCGCCTGGCCTTGTCTTTCGCCTGCCAGTCCGCCCATATCTTATCCAGCCAAGTGTGGTGGAGGTAGAACAATGGGTCTCCCGGACTCGAGACTCCATTCTGCATCTTGAACGTACTGTTAGCGGATGCAACGGACTGATTTCGTCGACCCTCTCAACTCACTTGGCCTCCAACACCCGCATGGCCCCCAGCGTGAGGCGCGCCTTCCATGCAAGGCCACGCCGAAGCGAAGTCGGGCTGCTGCAGACATCGATCGACGTTGCTCTGCGACGAACCCGAACTGATCTGGTTGTTAATTCTGCGATCGATGCAATGGTTTGTAACCTCATAGCCGGGACCGATATGGTTGGTATAGTTTGCGAAAGGGCCTGTTGTGATGCAGTTCCTGCGTCCGGAGCCGTCGCCTCCAAAACCGTACGTATTGTCCAAGAGGACTGACGTACTGAACCGGCCAGCATCGATCTGTTCTTGCCAGTACCTATATTGCCGTGATGAGCATAAGCGTAAGAAGATTGGGGGGTGGTTGATGCGTACGGTTGGTGGCCAGTGTAGCCGCATTCGTTCCTGAGGGCGTCTTCGTGAGACTGCATCATCAGGCGGTGGAAGGGGAGAAAGGCACCCTTTTCCATGTCAACAACACTACCATAATGCTGACGAGTACTTTGGCAGCGGACACATACCACGAAATGAGTTGCATATGCTTGCGTTGCATGGATAGCTTGCAACTCGTCGAACCGAGTTTTACAACCGGGGAGGTTGAGCTTCGCTGGCTTCTCCATCAAGCACAGCTCTGCGTCAATATATTCGAGCTTCTCAGCATTGCTCAGCGTGTGCCTATCCAGTCAGTCAATTGACGCCGTTACAAGTTAGACAAGAATACTGCGTACCATGCGTAGCGCTTTGCCGTAGTTGTGCAAGCTGAAAAGACCGTAGATACAAGACTTAGGAGCACCGTTGCGCGAAAGAGGACAGCCATTGTTGATCGTCAAATGAAGCATGTAGGAGAAGAATAGAAGCTTGATGTTTGCAAGCTTTTATCTATGTTTTTCATCACCCATGGCTATCCCGTGCTTACATGTGTTTACACAGTATAATTTTCACATAGTATATTTAAACATGTCTACAGTCACTTCTTCTAACTACGAGGTTTGGATACTGGCGATATGTACGACCGGAGAGATAGCAACGAATCAGAACCTTTGCCCCGCCTTTACCTTGGGATATTTTGGGACAGGATAGAGTAGGGGAGTTTAACATTCAACCAACTTCAAATCTGATAATCTGCGATTCATTTAAAATGACGCGGCAGGAGCCATTAACTAGAAACGCCTGAGCTGGGCGGAAATCTGGAGCCTAAATTGGTCTAGCGTTTATGTAATCTCTGGATACAGGTAACTCTTACCCAACGACCAGCGACCAGCTATGACTTTCCTTGGGCTCAGAGTTCTCATGGCAAACATCGAATACCATGACGCTAGCGGTCCGCACAGGGGGACCAGGTCCGTTATTATTTCTCAGACTACTGACCACACACCTAGCACCGTTTCCATTCCGAGAGACTGGGCAAGGTGCTCGCGATCGATGCTTCCCTTAGGGAGAACACTTTACATTCCGAAGCATCGTCAAAGGTCGTACACTTGAACGTACTCTCCAAAGCTTATTGGAATCCATAGATGAGCCCAACGTGTTGGCTCAGGAATTCGTCGCTCGCCCTATGAGGAAGTTGATCATTGAAGGGAGAATGAGCGCAATGTTCACATTCCATTGCGAATCCAGCACATAAAAGCGCTGCCACCCGCCTATCTTCGAATCTTCATCGCCGTTTCTCTGCCTTTCGTTGCATGCTGAGAATTCTGCTCTTTTGTCCCCTTTCAACACCAGCTTCGGTCCAAGTGCTTGCGCAACTTTGGGCCGGAGGTGGTCTACTAATCTGCCAGCTTTCTTTTGTTCTTCCGTTCATGTTTAAAACGCAGAGCACAGTTTTGAGCATATGAAACAGTCTAACCTACTGCCTCTGGCAGCTGCTGACTGCTTCTAAAGACTCCCGAAGCCGCGCCGCTGATAACCGAGTTCCCACCGAACACCTACTCTGGCTGCTACCAGGCCACCGCTGAGCCTAACGGCCAAGGCGATGCTCTGTTGGTCCGAAGCACCGGAGCAGCCTTTGAGCACACGGTTGACACGCCGGTTACCCACGAGACCTGTGTAGATTACTGCATCAATACCGCACCTGGCGCCCCTTACACGAACCTCGGTATCTACAAAGGACGCACTTGTCGCTGCGGTAATGGCTTCGCATACGACCCACCGATCCAAGCCGCCGACTCTGAATGTAACATTCCCGCGGCCGGCAACGACACTCAAGCTAGTGGTGGCACGTTCCTCGTGTCTGTCTGGAGTATCTTTGTAAGTCAACTCTCGATACTGTATGCTCAAAACTGTGCTCTGCAAACATGAACATTTCCTTTTTCACACCAAGGCAAGTATTGGTAAGTATGTTGCTACCTCTGCGCTTCGGCCCAGGCAACACAAGCAAGCAAGAGCCGGGAGTCCTAGGTATTGGACATGAGTACATCGACATGGACACCTCTTCGACTGGTCTTTTTTCTTTCGACACTTCGATCAATACGACACGAACCAACACACCACCCTCATCACCCAATCAACACGACTTCACCACCACAACACTCCACCACCACAACACTCCACCACCACAGCACTCCACCACAGCAATTCACCACTACAATTTCCCATCTATACTCATTCACGGACACGACTCTTCACGGACACGACTCTTCACCACCATGACTCTTCACCAACACGACTCTTCACCAAGGACTCTCCCGCAACACAACTTCTTCAACACGACTTCACCAGCACTACCCTCCATCAACACTACCCTTAGCCAACTGGACTCTCCACCAGCACGACTCCACCCATTATCTTACCCTCCCTTCACTACTTCCCCGCTACACACTCTCACAGCACCTCAACACTTCCACTCCCCACCAACCACAATATCTTGCCAACAACATCGCATCCAGCCCCTTTCCCTACCCGCACTGCCGCTATCGCCACCTTGTACATCCCCCATCCTGTACATCCACCATCCCTATGCCTTCACCACTGCCCCAAACAGCCCGTCACACTCTCCCTATTCCCCCAAACTATGTACAATACTATCTGTAACGCTATCCATCAACTACACATGCATACTGTGAACGGTCTGTAGGCACTGTATTCCAGCTACCTAACCCAGATGCTATTTACAGTCGAGATGAAGAGAAAGAGAGAAGGTGGCTGCCATCTCATGTTGTTTGTGTTCGCGCACGGTCCACGTATTGCTGAGGCAAGGTGGGGGACAGAAGGGAAGGAAGCGACTAGGCCAGCAGCCTAGTCATGTGACCTCGGGCTCAGCCCGTTACACATACCTCTACAACTACACAATAAATACAATACTATCATCATAACCTCCTACATCCACTTCCCACTTAACCTATCATGTACCCGAAACCTCTTTCGTTCTTGTTATGATGTGTTATCTACCTCTGCCCACACACATCGCTACCGGAGTTCGTCCAAATAGCATCGTATAAACTACTTTCCACATGGTCGAAACTTGAGTTTATACCACTTCCCTTGAACCTTCCCTTACCTCCACCTCCCGGTCCTTCCCATGTCCAACCACTCGCCTTCCTAACCCCCTCTCCTCACCACAATACACCTACAATATATACCCACACAACCCTTCCTTCCCCTTCCGCTACCAACCCCTATATCTCAAATCCTATCTACCTGTCCACACACAATCCTACCCCCAAATGACACCCTCCATCTAACCATCTCTTACGGCACAATCGACAAACGTCCCGTACGCCCAACAATGCCTGCCCCCTCTTCCCTTCACCACGCTTCACCGCACCGAAAACCGACTCCGATCCCGACTCGGCACGCCTCCTCTCCTTTTTTTCTCTAAAACTATTCACATATGTTTCCTCGTATTCATGCAGTTCTTGTTCGTGGTACCTGCGCTGGGATTCCTTAATCGTTATGCTTCACATCTGCTTCTCCTCATCCTTTAGAATCTCTTCCCCTAGCTTTATTCCTTTCCATGACTTTTGGCGCGCGGCTCGAGCGTGAGAAAACTATGTAAATTTTTACTAGTTTACTTGTACGGAGTAGATGGCCATCTCGTGTGAATTTGAAGTTGACAAGTTGGGTGATGCGTTGTGGGTGTTATTGTCGGCGCTTGACAGTGATCAATTTTATCGCGAGGACGTATTATAACTTACTCATGGATGCTATAGTTAGTGGACTCAGGGCAGGCGAGGCAAATAACAAGATTAAACCAAATCTACATCTTTCCCCAGCTAAGTATAAGAAATAAGCGGGCTAAGCAACTCCGCTCTAATCACTACCAAGTTCAAAATCTGGACAGGCGAGTGTTAGGTATTCCCCGGACACGTACTATACCTAACCCTTTCTTAAACCCGTACCTATCTATCCAGGCCGTAGTAGTGCCAAACAAGCGTTTCCAATGAACTTATATCCAGCTTTCCCGTTCCTTATTTACTGGTATATATCCATCATCATAAAATACATAACACACCACTACTTCAAGACAACATATCTCTATACCAGCGTGTCTGCGTCATCACATACCAGTGCATACATAGCCACGCCCGATATTTGGAGTGGGTGCCCTTCTCGTATTACCAAAGTGAAATTATATTACCGTACACAGCCCTGATACCTATACCGCTAATATAAGATGCGAGTTTCCAAACCCCTCAACTCTTTTTTTTTCCCGCAAATAATGCCTCTCACGGTCCGTACAAACTTCCTAACCGGCCGCTTACCTATATCAAATCCCCCATCCCCTAGACATAAATCTGGTTTCGCAGCCTCGCTGCATGGAAGTCTGATACCTTCGCTTACAGCGCTCGTTTCTGAGACGGGGGCTGGACGGCGTGTTCTTTACCCATTGCTAATCCCATTTTCTGACCCTGTTCTTTTTTTTGGGGAGCGGGGGATAGATGATGAGATTTTTCTTGAGTTGTGGGTCGGTTAGAGTTAGGTACATAGCCAAATCGCGGCTTGCATCGTCCAGGTATTTACTCGGGTTCGAGGGTACGAGGTAGGTAGGTAATTGAAATATAATTTTCGTCGCGTGGGAGGCTTGTTGATCTTGCGGTTTTGTTTGTGTCTTGTGGGATACCTAATGCTTGCGAAGGCGGTAAATGCTTGGTCTGGAGGATGGTGATGGAATGTGCCGCCCTCGAAAACAAACATAGTAACATTCATGCCTACCTAACTTCTCAGCGGCAGCACATGCTGCACCAAGCAAGACTGTCTACAAAGCGGACACTCGGGCTTCTCTCTCGCCCAATCGCCAATACACGTCCAGCAAAACACATGGCCACACGTCGTCACACTCGGATCCTTCATCTCCTCCAAGCAGAGTGTACATTTCCTCGTGCCGCCTCCAATCCAGCCCATCGTATCATCGTCCGTCAATTCGTATCTGGGTTTGTCTAGTGGTGGCGTGTGCGTCCATTTCTGCAGTTGCGAGGGTGGGGCCGAGGAGGTGGCGTCGAAGAGCAGGGCGTTGTTGGCGCTGTATGCGTTGGGATCGAGCGAGACCTCTGCGCCGCCGCCTACTATGGCGGATGTGCTTTGTGGGTGGCCGCCGCCGACGGCTGCTGCGGTCGACGACGTGACGGTGCTGTGTAGATGCAGGTACGCCTGTACGGCCATTTGCAGGACGAGCAGGACACCGAGGACTTCGTAACCAGCGCGATTGTCCCCCTCCGGCACCTCCCGCGTGAAGATGTAGCGGAGGCCCCATATGCGTTTCGAGAGGTGGTAGTAGCGGCCCGAGAAGTAAAAGGTAGCGAGGGAGAGTGCGTAGACGGGTGATGGCGACGTCATGGTGTCGAGGTTTTGGAGGATGTAGTTTTGTACGCGCATACCTAGGGGCTGCCGTATGCGCGTCTTGCTGTCGTGTTCCTGCGCTTGTTGCTGGGCCTTCGCATGGTGTCGCGCATACCATCGCAGATTGGCCTCGAGCTTTGCGCGTACCCTCCGCCTAAACGCCGGCAGGGCTCTCCCCAGAATGTATGGCCCCAATACGCATCCGATTATGTACCCAGCTCTTCGCCCCAGCGCTGGTAACCGCTCGCTTTCGCTCTCGACCTGTACTATGTCCGTGTATTCTTCGCCCAATGTCCGGTTCCCGATCAGCGTCGTCAGGCCCAGGTAGAGGAGCTCGCCGAGCACACGTGTCTCGGACACGTAGCTATGTGCAAAGCGCGCGCCGTAGAGTTTGCGCAGGAGCGTGGAGAGCTGGTCGAGGAGGACTCCAGAGAAGTAGGCGTCTTTTTGGTGCGAGCGGATCATGTCAGGTGCCGCCGCGAAAGGGTACGCGTAGCGCGTTGAGGAAGCCATCTGGAGCGGCTTTGAGAATGCTGAGTTTTGGTGAAAATATCGACAGTGTACTTGGTTGTGTTGGCGTTGAGAGCTTCATAATAACCCTGGAAGTGGCAGACCTCGGCTTGTGACATTCGTCGCGCAAGCTTGGGCCAAGTCACCACTTCACATCTCCATCTATCACGACGCCGGATGCAGCTCAAAACTGGCAAAATCCAAAACACAGTAGTAATAAGCTCCTTTGGCCAGCACTAACTAACATCGCTACTATACCCGAGCACCTCTACTAGCACATTCGCCAGCGTACTCAACGACCAAAGCCCGATCAATCCCCACCCAATTATCTTGTCCATCCTCCACTTCCGCATCGGCACAGAGACCAACAATCCCGCGAGCGTGAAAAGGAGCGTGGCACCGGAGACGACCAGCGTCGTGCTCACCGCAATATGATACGGTCTGAAATGCACGTCCTGGTCTGGGTGCTTTTCATGCCGATGCTCACCTTTGGTGATGATCATGTAACACCCACTCAGCCCTACGCCCAACAAGATGTTGAGCATGGGTCCACCAAAGCATGCAGAGAGCGCCATGATGGGAAATCCGAGCCGCGCAACCGTTATATCGGCCACAAGATCTCCAAGTGAGTTGCCGACGGCGAAAATGGTCAGGCCGAGGATGGCGTCCGACATGTTGAGAATCACACCCAAGGTGCGCAGGATACCAACAACCTCGTTGGCAATGGTGCTGATCCAAGCGATGGCCACTGCGAAGCCGAGGAAGCAAAGTGATGAGCGCCACCGGGGCGCGCGGTTTGGTGTAGTCGTAAAGAGAATGACCGCAAGAACGCAGAGTGAGGCGGTGAGCGAATAGAGCATGTGGCGTACAAGGGCGCGTGGGTTCTCGGGCTCTAAGTTAGCCCAGAGAATGACGACGATGAAAGATGGTGCCGTGAAGATTTGCACAATGACGAGCCAGCGGTTCCATTGTTTGGGCTCAGCAGAAGATGGAATAGCAGGGAGTTGTTCAGGAGATTGGGCGACCGTATCCGAATCTGTGATATAGACTTGAGGTGGCTGGTCAGCCGTGGTGTGTAAAGAATCACTGTTGGGTTGCGAGAAAGGCATGCGTGTGGGCTTCTTTGCTTTTGAGAGATTTACGTCTGTGGGTGTTTCTGGCGGTAGGACGATGGATACACTACGAGTGTGTGAATCCACACTTCCGCCGCGGGGCGTGGCTGCCGGTGGAAGGGCAAAATCCAGGGACAGGTCGGCGTGATCTTCGTCGTTTTCGTCCTTTTGCGGCTCGACGACCGGAAGGGTGATGGTTAGTAAGAACACGGGCAGACTAGCTACCAAGCCTAGGAGCTTATCGAAAACATTCTTGTCTCTCCAGTTCATCAAGGTAGGGAACAGCGTCGAGACGAGAACATAAGGCGCAGGCAAAATCCCCAACGGCCACCACTTGGGTGTCTTGGCCTGTTCAAAAGATCTAAACGGATCTTTCAGAATGTAAGAAGACTCGGGCGACGCGCTGGGAGAGGGTGGGCGTAGACTTTGTGGTCTGGAGGTGGATTGGGCCGACCAAGGATAATCGGTGTAGGGAGGGAATGGTACCGGGGGAGAGGTGGCATCGGGCACGGCCAGCTTTAAGCTAGGAGGCTGAGCATGCTGGCCGGGCTCTATTACCGGGGACGAAAGAGGGCTCGGCGACGATGTGCCTTGGCGGACCGGAACTCGCTCGTCAGCGCCTGGTGGAGCCAGCCTGTTAGGCGATGGAAGTCTGTCTCTGGCCGCAGCGGCACTCGAGGCGCGAGATGAGTGAGAGACCGGGGGAGTTAAAGATATGGTGGTCGAAAGAGGGGCATCCAGTAGCCTGCCACGTTCATCAGGGGATGCAGGCCCAAATGTGATGTCAGGCACTCCTTGTCCTTGCAGTGTGCCTGGATGCAGACGGACGTTGTCAATATCGTTGGTCGAAACCGCTCGTGCTCGGTTGCCTAGGCTGTGCTGGATGTCCAAGTTCGGCCGAGTCACATGGGGTTGGGTGTCGGAGAAGGTCGAGGCCACGTCGAATGGGGGACGAACTACAGAATACGATGCATGTGAGATGTGATTCTGTTGCTGAGCGGTCGTGTAGGTAGGGTCGTCGGAGTATCGTCGGAGGTTGATTGGTATCGACTGAATGTTCCTAGACTTTTGCAGCGACGAAAGAACGGCCCTGAACTCCAGGGCTCCTACCAGACTGGGACGGATGGGAGTATGGGTGTTCCGTCGCGATGAGCTGGGGCGGTTGAGTCGCATGTTGTTTGTCAGCTCGCCCATCCACCGTTCGCGCTCCTCCTCGTTGTCGTCGTCGTCGATCATGGAATCGCCGCCTGTCCGTTCGAGCATGGAAAAGTCGTCGATGGAGATGCCGCGGCCGGGTGTCCTACTGCCCCCTGTGGTTTCCTCGTCGTGATACTCGGGAACTTCCTCCTCTTCCCCACCGGGCGTGACATAGTGGCTCCGCATGGCCGCCGCCTTGGTCCTGCGGGCTTTTCTCCGATTGAGCCACCAGTGCCAGCCCACGACAAAGGCAACGTAGAAGAGGTAGAAGGCGACCATGGTGACAGCCTCCCACAGATGCAGCTCCCCGTCCATGATAAAGCCCATGCTGAAGGCGGCAGCTACCAAAAAGAAGCCCACATCGCGAACAAAGCTCTTGCGCGCAACGTGGAAGGGGCGGATCAGGGCCATGGAGCCCGACACCACTGCCGTGATGAAGCAGGCGGCGCCGATCAGCTCGCCTACCGCCAGACTCGCAGCATGGGTGCGGAAGGCGGCAAAGGTGGAGAAGACATCGGGACTGCCATTGCCGAAAGCGAGCAGCGTGACACCGGTCAGACTCTCGCTCATGCCCAGCATGCCGGCGATGGTGTTGAGATTGACGCAGAAGAAGTCGCTGGCTGCGATGCCGATGGTACTGAAGAGCAGAGCTAGCCAGAGCGTCATGACGGTGAAGGCGACGGGTTTCGCGTGCGGCAGACGGCAGTAGTAGAGGGTAAGATACGAGATGACGCCGGCCTCTTCGTCGGGGCAGTTGGCGCGGACAAAGGCGCATTGGTCTGCGGCACCGTGGACGAGGCGACACTGGGCAGTTAGTATGTGGCGAGCAATCAGGGCCGACTGTCTTCAACGCACCTCCTCATCGAGCACGACGACATTGCGCTGCTGTAGTGGGCTGCCCGCTGAGTTCTCGCCATAGTCATGGTGTGATTTGGCCCACGCCAATAGCGTTATTAGGGTAATGGCGAGCAGAGTGAGGGCGAATGGGCGGACCGAGTACCGCTGCCGTCGCCATCGCTGGACGGTGTGGAGGATGTTGTCGCGATGCATTGTCACGACATGTCTCTAGAACTGCTTGCGCCGGAAGTGATGATGGCCGACTCGTCGGGTTTCCGGCTTTCGTGGTGGGTCCAGATAGTCTACTGGGTCGTGCGCTTCGATGGGTAGTCTTATGAGGGCGTAGTGGGGCGTGGGTTGCGGTACCAGTAGGAATTATGAAGTCGGGCGAGGTCGCTGGCGAGGCGAGATAGCGGAAGATGAGACAGCGAAGCGGGGAGTGGCGGTATGTGGAAGACGATATAAAATGGCAGATATGATACGGTACAGCACAGGGTGCTAGGAACACCTACGTGGGCTCCGAGCAATATCAATGGCAAATGGGCGAATGTTGAAACGCAGCCAACAGGGAAAGCGAGCATGCAGGTGGTGACATTGGATGATGGAAGCAGGCGTCGTCACTGGTGTGGCTAGTGACAGAGCCACGCACTGTGGCTGTGCCGTGGCGTCGCAGCGAACTGTTTGTCACGTGCGTGTGTTGACAAACATTGATTGCGACGGCACGACACCAACACGCCCAACACGCCCACGACACCAGCCACTACCACCACCATGGCGCGCACAGCCAAGTACACCCTCGCCGCCTCGCCCCAAAAGACGCCGGTCAAGGTGCCCCTCAACGACGACCGGCAGGAAAAGGCCATACGCCGCCATGCCCAGCACGAGGCCCAGCGCAACTCGATGCGGGCCTCGACTGCCACGCCCGCCAGACGCCGCATATCGCTCGCAGCCGGACAGAACAGCCCTCACACGCCCTCACAGGATGCGGACGGCATGCCCGATGTCACGGGAACCGCCGTCACCCCCGGGAAGCGGGTCATGCCGCTGCTGGCCAACTTCGAGGAGTGGATGAAGATGGCGACGGATAACGTATGCACTGCCTGCCAGAGGTACCGAGGAGCCACTGCCCGCAGTTCAAGGCTAATTCTGGCAGAAAATCAACGCGAACAACTCGTGGAACTTCGCTCTCATCGACTACTTCCACGAAATGTCGCTCCTCAAAGAGGGTGACGGTGTCAACTTCCAGAAGGCGAGCTGTACTCTCGACGGCTGCGTCAAGATCTACACCAGCCGCGTCGACAGCGTCGCCACAGACACCGGCAAGCTGCTCAGTGGATTGGCCGAGAATGCGGGCAAGAAGCGCCGCGGCGATGCAGACGACGGCGAAGAGGGCGAAGGCGGCGACGATGACGGTGACGAGGACGGCCAGAAGAAGCGCAAGAAGCGGGCTGCCCGGTCCGCCGAGGCCACGCTGGCAACGTCCTTCGCCCAGCTGCAGAACAAGAAGATGGAGCTCGAATTCTCGGTCGATCCCCTGTTCAAAAAGGCTTCCGCCGACTTTGACGAGGGCGGAGCGAAGGGCCTCCTCCTCAACCACCTCGCCATCGATGCAAAAGGCAGAATCGTCTTCGACAGCAGCGATGATGCCAACGACGCAACCGCCGAAGACACGCGTGCCACGCCAGCCCCCGAGGACGTGAACACGCGAGAGGAGACACCAGAAGCACAGACATCGGATGATGTTGCCATCGACCTATCTGGCCTTGCCGCCAAGTACTTCCCCGACTTGTCCCGACTTGATCAGCAAGACGTGTGCCCGTCGATGAAGACGTTCGATCTCGGAGACGTGAATGGTTCTATGGACCTCCCCTTCCTCAAGGCTCCCGATGACGCCGAGAAGCAGGACGAAGAAGAGGCGGGTAACCAGTCGGGCCTCTTCCTCGACGATGACAATCCCATGGGCTTTGATGACGATGATGACGCGAATATGGGCGGATTCGACCTGCCTCCCGAGACTGGCTTTGGCGAAGGCGGAGAAGTGTGGGCTAGGGAAGCCATTCGAGATCCCCCAGCCCGAGTCCACACCATGGGTCTCGGGGGTGATGAAGACGTCGCAGAAGGTGCCGATGGCGCTCTCAGCGCCGACGCTCCGTATGGCGTCTCCATGGTCCACGGGCGCGATCAAGAACAAGAGAACATCCTCAGCTACTTCGACCAGGCGCTTAAGAAAACCTGGGCAGGGCCTGAACATTGGCGCATTTCGCGAGTCAAGCATGCTGGAAAGGCACCACCAGCGACAAAGAGGAAAGAGAAGGCACCTTTCGAGATCGACTTTGCCGCCCCGATGTCACAATCCTTAGCAGATATGCTCTATACACCGTCCACTTCGAATTCCACCATCTCTCTACCCAAGGCACAGTGGAAATGCAAATCTCGGAACCTCCTACCACTTGACAGGCATTTCAACTCAAGACAGCTCCTGCGCTTGTTCTTAAAGCCCAAAGCACGCATGGGCTCACGCAGAGAAGGCCGACGTGCACAGCCACCGTCTCAGGCGCCGGTAGATGGAGACGTTAACGAAGCATACTGGGCCAATCAAGGCCAAGGCGCTGAAGACGATGCTGTGCAGGGCAACTACGACGCCGACTTCTTCCAAGATGATGGCTTACCGTTGCCCGGCGGGCCTATTGATGACGACGAAGACTTCGCAGATGCTCGCGACCATTTCTCACCGCCACCGTCCGGCGCCCCGCAAGCTGCGCTGCCCTTGGACGACATGCCACCGGGTTCACAAGCCGACGCTTTCGGCGCACAACTGGTTACGCAGAGTAGGAGATTCCGTCCTGAGTACGTGCAATATGCGCGTGTGGCCAAAAAGGTGGACGTGAAGAGGCTGAAAGATGAACTATGGCGTGGCATCGGATTCGAAGGCGTAAGTCATACTCTTTGAATTATTTGTTCGCTCCATCTACTAACTATCACACAGATGTCAGCGCCTCCTCAGGCAAACATGCCCGATGACCCAGCGAACAAGACCGTCGATGGCTCGCTCACTTTCACCGAGGTCGTCAACGGCTTGCAAGCTGTGTACCCAAAACAAGCCATGGCGGATATCTCGACAAGCTACTGCTTTATTTGCTTGCTGCACCTGGCGAACGAGCAAGGCCTGGTCATCGACAACCAGGAGAACTTTGAGAACCTTACTATAAGAAAGGACTTCACAGCGGACTTGAGTGTTGGTGGGGATTAATGCGAGACTCACCACACGACACTGTTCATTGTTGGCGTTCAGGACATGAGGTGTTTGGGTGTTGGCGGCATCCCATTGTTGGCTGCAATAGGCACATAGTCGCGGCGACGGCGCAGGAACGTCTACCCTGCCGAGGAGACTTGGGGGCCCGAGACTCTGCAGACACGTTATGCACTCGATCGAAATGTTGTAAATACCACGGTTATGATATGATATGAACATGTATGATATCAATGTCGTCTTTGCGTTGTGTAATTATGATTAGTCGTTTGATTGCAAAAAAGATATTCTACCAATGCGTATCTGCTATTATTGATCGGGAAACTAGAAGGGAGGTGCTTTTGTTGAAGACATAGTGGTCGTGATCGGAATCGGGGGGATGACTAATCGGTCCACACATAACTAGTTAGTTAACTAAGTTACCTACCTAGGTACTTCAAGAACGTGCATTCGTAGGCCGCGGTCGCAAATGGCGCCTTACAGCTCTTTCACAATGGTGTATTGCAACACGCTCACGTCGCACGCATTGTACTTACAACCTAAAAAATGTCCCTGAGGGGTCCCACTGGCGGTCGTGGAGTAGGACGTGGGAGAGGACGCGGAAGAGGACGCGGCAGAGGCAAGACTCAGCTTGTATGCCGCACCAGAGTCAACGCGTAGGCACACGCTAATTCATATCCTGATAGTGGGAATGGGAGTCGTATACCCCTAGTCCAGAAGTCTATGATCAGCTCTGGCGCATTCGCAAAGAGCCGGCCGTCGTCACGCGGCGACCACCCGAAACTTGTCCCATACCGAGCGCGCGCACGCGAATACTAGACCGCCGACAGACAGAGAACGAAATCAAGCGCAACTTTTATACCGTCGAGATCATACACGCGCCGGAAAAGAAGGGTGTTGGGAATACAGAGCGGAGAGAGACGAAAGACGTGGACCTGAGTCGCATACTGCAATACGTCTCCTCGGCCGAACTCGAGCGCTATGAAAATGAGCAGTTCCACCTCGAGGCTGAGGCTGAGGCTGCCGTACTACGTGCAGAGGCTGAAGCGCTCGCGCAAAGGAGACTGGAGAAGAATGCGAGAGTCTCAGGCACGGGCAGGGGGAGTCGGATGCTTAGCGGCCTGGGCCTCGACACCGATGCGCTGGCAAGAGGCCGAGGGAGGCCGAGGAGACGACGCGGACGCGGACGCGGTCGAGGGAGAGGGATAGTTCGTGATGCTGATCTGCGTCATGAGCTGATCACTGGCGGATCTGAAGCTCTGTATAGCCAGGATATGCATTTCCAACGCATCGTTGCTGAGACTGATTCCGAAGAGGACGTCGAGGAAGCGGATCAGCGAATTCAACCGTCGCCTGGCTTAATGCGTTCAGCCTTTGTCGCAAACAGCGCCCTCCCAGTATCGCCAGCCCAAAAGAGACTTTCGACGTCCTTCGCTCCCCGAGGACAGCCAGAAGCCTCGGACATGGAAGAAGACTCTGAAATTGGACGTGCGGGCTACGATGCAAGATCCGTCTCCAGCCCCACCATGCAGTTGCGCTACGAAATCGATTATGATGGACGAGCAGTCGAAGAGTCAGAAGAGAGAGACAGTGATGATGATCATCTACCCCACAATAAAAAGCGTAGGACTGAAAGCATAGCTTCATCCGGAGGATCCCCTGGGCCACCAAACTTCAGCATACCCTCAGCCGCTTTTTCACAAACGCCTCTCTTCTCGGACCGATCATCTGCACCAGACTCCGAAGTCCATACTACAGAGGGTTCTTTGCCACCAGATGTATTCCAACAGACTCCGCTCTTCCAGGACAGGTCGTCAATACCTGATTTGGACGCTTCCCAGTCCCCAGAAGAATCAATTCCTGCACAAGCATCTGCGCTCCATCCTCGGCCCAACGACGCAAATTTCGATGAGCAACCCACCGATTCCGGCGAAGCTGACGACGACGACGACGAGGGCGCAGAAGAGTACGTGGTAGAATCCATCATCGACCACTTCCACGACGGCGGGAAGAAGTATTACCTCGTCAAATGGGAAGGCTACGAGGATAACCATGATTGGCTGCCAGAAGAAGATCTTGCAGGCGCTGCGGATTTGGTCAAGGAATATAATGAGCGGGTTGGACAGAAGAAGGGTAAAGTTCGGCGCAAATGAGATATTATCGACATCGGTTTGAGAGGGTATTACAAGGGGAGGATAGAAAAGGTCGATAGATAGCTTGGATGAAGTAGATACATTGGATGGTTTAAGGACTTGAATGCGAAGGCTTGTGGAAAGGTGCGTTGTATTATGATTCTGTCCCCTCTTCATACCAACACATGTGACATGTCCTGTTTGCTCTTGCGAGGTTCGATTGCTGTCTGTAGAGCCTTTATCGTTTACCATACCTAGGTAGTCTAATCAATCACCTGCTGCACATTACTCACATGTCAAGTCTGGTGCACGTTTTTCTAGTCCAAACACCCATTCCAATCAGGCAACACTACACCCCGACGTCTACGTCTACGTCTCATATCTCAGCCATGATTTAAGCCCTACTGACAGCTAGAGACTGTATGTATGCAAGACTTTGACTTTCCCTCATCCTAATACTTATCTACTACCGTCGTGACCGCCGTCGGACACTGAATATGTTTCAAATTCCCTTGTTATCTTCACACTCACGTAATTCGTTTGTAAAATTTGGGAGTGCGGTGGCGTAAAACTACGCTTCACTCTATACTGAACAGTTGAGGCACGAATTATGTATTGTTTGTTTACGAGTAGCCTTCTATTGATGCTTGTAGCTGTCAAGTTAATAAGATGCTGGGACTAGCTAAAGTACTCTTACTTGCTAGGTACAGTACATAGATACAGGAGGAGTATAGGATACGACTCCATGTACTTACCTAAGCTGTGGCCTCATGCTCTCGCTCATTTTCGGTGTCACCATTATGCCATTCCTTGGCTGTCACGGCCCACGGGCAGAATGCAAACGGCAAGAGGCTGGAAATCTATGTACACTACCCCGTTTGTTAGCCCCGTGATCATTCAAGTCATCCGCAGCATTCACGAGCGGACTTCACACTCACAATGAATTGCGATTGCTATTCCCCCTTCACCTCAAAAGCCCGTGCGTCCCGTAGAAATGTAACTAACTACCGTTATATAAGTCCCACATCACATACTTCAAGCCCTTTTCCAACACACAAAACGATCCCTTTATAACCCCGACTTCAAGCCAAATACATCCTACCAAAAATACCTCACCACCACTACCACCACAATGGCCGCCCAAGACCAAATGGCCGCCGCCAAGCAAGCCATGCAGAAAGCGCTCCAAACCTTCCCCACCAACCGCGCCGTCCAGGTCTTAAACAAAGACCTCTACGCCACCATCCTCCTCCAAGTCCGCGCCGTCGCCGCATCCAAGACCGATCCCCGGGCGCGCCGCAGCCTCACCCCCGACATCACCAACCTCGAGCGCGTAGTCGGCATAAAGACCGACTATATCGGCTTCCTCGACAGCCACATGGCAGCGTTCCAGGCTGGGCTGGCGGCCGGAGCCAAGCCGGTGGATGGCAAAGCCATGCACTGGGACGCTGCCGCGCTGATCGAATACGTAGAGCAGGATGGAGAGGTGTATGGGAAGGCGGTGGAGGAATTCGAGGCCAAATGGCGGAAGGCGATAAGGAGAGTGAATCCGTTGTGGGTGGAGACGTTTGGGCCCAATGCTAAGAAAGAGGATGGGTTGGGTGAGGATTTGGAGGAAGTGGAGGTGAAGGAGGAGGAGGGGGAGGCGGCGAATGACGACGACAAGGAGAAAAAGGGCCCGAAGAAGTGAGGAGGGGGATGTGTTTCTTTTCTTTTCTTTTCTTTTTTTCTTTTTTGGGCATGGATAGCCTACACTTTGGCTCGCCAGTCCCACCCTACAAGTGCTACTCTTGTAGCCACGAGTAGACAAGCTCCCACAAAGAAAGACATGCCCGCCCATATATTCGCATACGTGTAACTTCCACCATGGCTTTGGATAAGCGCACCTGCTAGTGGTGGTCCCGTGAAGCTCGACACGCTCACAACAGTAAACGCCATACCCATCCTCACGCCTGCCTTCTTTAGATCTTTCTCCCGACTCATACTTCCAATTACAGCGGGCCAGAGTGCTTGGATGACCGCACTCCCGCTCCCGTAGATGACAGCAAAGACATACAATGTGCCCATACTCTTAATGCCAATCCACGCAAACATCATGACTCCGCAAACAACAGAAAACGGGATGAGGACGTTGAGCCCGCCAACCTTGTCGGCGTAGTACGTGGGTAGGAGGCGGAAGACGAAGCCCATGCAGACTTGTACGAGGAGTAAGTTAATACTCTGCTGGTAGCTCGCACCGAGCACATTACGAGCATAGCTCCCAATATAAAAGAACGCAAAGTACAAGCCCCAAAAGCTGAAAAACGCACCGGCGCAATACAGCGTATAGGGCAGTTCCTTGAAGCTCGCCCAGTCGACCAGCGGCCCCGCTTTCCTCGGCGGCAACCGCGTACGATACAACGCCACCGTAACGAGATTGGAAACCAACATAATAAACCCAATGATGCGAATCGTCCACGGAAAGCCCAGTCGAGGCAAACACTGCTGCACTATTAGCGGAAAAACAATGCCGCCGGTACAAGATCCCAGGGCCGTAATGCCAAGAGCAAAAGCGCGCCGTTTGACAAAATACGTAGACACGAGCGCCATGGAGGGGCAAAACTGAAGCCCGTTGGCGATACCCAGACACAGGCCCTGGCTCAAGAATACGTGCCACACGGCCGTGCTCTGCGCGAGCGTGAAGATGCCCACGAGCTGGAAGATCGCGCCGGTTATGTACACGGGGCGGAAGAGACCGGCGTCGGTTGCGCGCCCGGTAAAGGTGCCGAGGAAGAAGAGGAGAAAGACTTGTATGGACCCGATCCAGGATATGGTTGATGGCGCGATGCCGAGCGTGTTTTCGTAGTACGTCTGGTATACGCCGAACGAGGTGAAGAAGCCAAATGTCGTGAAGATGGTTTGGTGCGTGCAAAAGACTTGAATCCAGGCTCTTGTGCCTCCATCAGGGGCGGGCCCCGGGTCGATGGAGATTGCGGAGCGGCGCGTAAATACGCGTGTGAGGGTGGGTGGGCGTCGTGGTTTTTCGACATCATCGTGTGGCTGTTGCTGTGCTGCTGCCTGTGGTTCGATGGCGTTTTGAAATTCGTGGTTGAGCGTGTGCGGTTGATCGTCGTCCATGGGGCTCTTCTCTGCTTCGGTGCCGGACGTCATGACTGCTGCTCAAGTTATATACGACGGGTTGAGGCGCACAACATGGGGAGGAGTTGGGAGATGTGAGCCGACATGTTACGTGTTGTTCACGCAGCTTTTTACTAACGTTAGAGAAGTGTGACTCGTCGCGGAAATTGTTTGTAATCACTTCCATGACGCCGTCCGGAAATAACGTCGACGCATGCATATCACTACGAAGTACCCACATGGGGTGGGGGAGCCAATGAACTTTCAGGCCCTAGCTTGCGGGGTCGGTGGGTTTGCCGACAACTGGAAAGACGTGGCGTTTCTTCAAAATACTTCGCTACCATGCGTACCTAGAAGTACCGGCCCTAGTCTACCAGCACAAGTTCTATAGTATCAGCAAGTCTGTTACTATTGTTTGGAAAAATCGCCTGTCTCGTTGACATCTGGATGCTGGCATACCTGTGTTGTCCCCCGGAATCCGCCCCCCTGGCCTACCGCAACTTTTACGGCTTGCATAGCTTACAAATTAGAACAGAGGATATACTAAAAATGCAGACAACTATTTGACATGGAGCTTAGGTGAACGTGGCGAAGGAAACTCTATGCCACGAGTGGCCATCTAACGGTGACCGTATCTACTAGATATCCAGCTCACACCCTAAGGTCAACAACAGTCCGGTTCCATATCCTGGTGCCAACAACAGCTCTGAAATGTCGCAGGATCCATACCAAGGAAGGAACAGTGGGTAACCTTCGTTACGCGTTCGCGAAGCCAATGAGGCAGGTGCTTCCGGCTGCGGTGGTTCAATTCATCGCCAGCAAGAGTCGATGGCACCAGACTACAGCCCACGTCACATGTTAGCACAGGATCCTCACACGTAATACCAGTAGCCAGGCCCACCACCTCTATCTAATCCTGCTTATAAGGTTTCTGGGTATGCCCAGAGGCGTCCACTAGATCAACCAGTAGGCCATGGGTTTCACCGTCCCGGACTAAGAACGCCCGCCGCCGGCAACCCTAGCTATCACCAGCGACCAGCCAGACTGGTTCTCGAAGACGCAACACCTCCTCCACCCTATAGTCCCGCACCCAGCTATGTTTCCTTCGCCCATCCAGATTCTCTAGCGCCTCGATACCGACCTACTTGTTCAAATGGAGCTCCCCAAGGGTCTAGACCAGGTTCGCCTCGGTGCTTCCCACATCCTCCTCTTCCAGTTGCAGAGCCTAGCGCACCTCTGCCGTTTGATAGTAGCCCTCGGGTATCTCGCATGGTTCGAAGCCTTCCACTTCAGCCACCTTAACAAGCTCCATAGGCCCCAGGGATAGCCTCCTCACAAACCGCACGCTCGCAATATACTTCCTCCTCCGCTCCAACAACCACCACAGCCGCAAGTACCTTGCATGGAGGAGGAAAACGTGAACTGGAGTCGTACTGAACGCTCCACGGGTTGCGTGAACTCCAACAGGCTCACAAACCGCAAGGGCTGCCGAAACTCGCAAGATCTCGTCAATTGTTCGCGCTGTGACAACTGTCGTAACTGCGCAAACTGTTCAGGTTGTACCGGAATATATGGCCAAGTTGGAATTTCAAATATACATGCCTAAGTATGGGCTCTATTGCGGACGAGCAGTCCCAGGGTGATGTGAGGTATCTCTAGGCTCCGGATTTCGTGCATTCTGGACTAGTAGTGAGTCTTAGGATTACCTGGCAGGGCTCAATGGATTGGCGTTGGCTTTGTATCCCCCGGCCCTAGGAACGGTAGATGTTGTGAAATGTAAGGGAATTCGAGGAAGAGGGGAACTGCATTGTCTGTCTAGAGATGAGAGCCGACGAGCTTATAAGGCGTCTCATCTTAGGTGAGCTAACTAACTATAGCGTAGTACGTACTAGTCTAGAACCGTTACATGAAAGCGGCGTACGTAGCTGGGAGCGGGTAGTGTCTTTCTGTTCACTACAAGTACGAATCACAGGTATGCAGATCTCGTCCTATCCTCTTGCTTAGTTATTTCTTGTCTTTCGCGGTCACCTTAAAGGCAACTATCTCTTGTTAGAACCAAGTTTTAAAGGAATAGCGCTTGTCATTCACTGTGGCTCAAAAGTGACGTTAGTGGTGGTGTAACTGTAGCTCGAGAAAGACTTCATAGTGATTGGCTCTATTCCTTGCTCTTCCATTGATACTTCAATTTCGTGTAAGCAAGCTTATCAGCCCGATAAGTTATGACGTCGTACATGCATAATCCTTCCACCTCCTAATCAGACACCAAAAAACCAGCAACAGTCTTCTTAATACTATTCTTTCGTGCTCCGCTGTCGTCTTCTTGGATATACCACAATACTAAGCAATACATTTTCCTTTCACAACCTTCATCATGGGCTGTAGCGAATCGTCGGTCCGCGCCGCTTCGATCGTAGGTGATGGGAATCGTAACAACACGAATTGTACTGGGTGCAAAGACTGTACGTAGAAATTGCTACGACTAAGCATGTCAGGTCACGACTGGCTTGTTGACTTGAACTCCAGGCCAAAATTGTGTAGATTGTAAAAGTAGGTATTTACTCTCGCATCTCCTCAGATGAGCTCGAGATGCGAAACACCGCTAATACGCCTTAGACTGCACAGACTGTCGAAACTGCACGCGATGTATCGACTGCACGAACTGCCAGAACGATACTGATTGCGATAACTGCATTAGAGGTCGAAATTGCACTGAGTGTGCCGGCTGCGAAGGGTGTCGCAATTGTACTAGGTGTACAGACTGCATCGAGTACGTCATTTGCTCACGATAGAGCGTTGTCACCCGCATTTATACCTGCATGAATTTGCACCGAGTTGTCTTGCGAGTGCAAGCTAATTGTACTAGTTGTTCTAATTGCACAGACTGCTCTGGTCTGAAGAACGCGAAAAACCAGACGGGCGTGCACAAGTAGAATCGCGCGAATTGTTACAACAGTTTACAGATCGAGGCTGAGACGTAGTCGGGCAAGAGGTAGTAGAGTGAAGCGTTACAGTCACAGCGTTCCCATCTACCCAGACATTGTATGTACGTGATTCACAAAAGTCTTAGTGATTATGTTGCGACTCACCTCACAACTAACGCCGAGCCATTCTGCTTTCACAACTATCTCCGCTCCTACAGTCATAAACTACTGCGCTGTCCCTTCCGTCCTCGCAATCTCCCACTCGCCAAACGCTCTCCAAACAACCCACCCACCCAACATGAAACTCATCAACCGATTGCTCCACAAGCACATCAATCACGAGCAAGACTCGCAGCCGAAGGCCGGATCCATACCACGACTCATTCGCTCGCCTATTAAAGGCAAGAAGCAGACAGTCAAGCCTCAACCCCAAGCGCGAGTCCTCGAAGCCTTCGACGACCCCGCTCTCCCCAAGATACTGCTGCGACCGGCGACACCACCAGATGGTGGGACCAAACTCGAAGACCGTATCTTTGAGCGCTCCAGGTCCGTCTTCATCCTGCGCGAACCCAAACCACAGCAGCACCGCAGTTCTACCGGCGCCGTGGCAGGCCATCTCCATGTACCTAGTTCCAAACGACTAAAGGTGGAGGAGGATAATCGGGCAACGGTACCGCGGGGGGTGACAACTAGCGATAGGGAGGAATTGGACGACGTGGAGGGTTTGGACGTGCATCTTGATGCAGAGTGTGAGTTGGACTACCGTACATACATGGTTGGACTAGAATGACTCCGCATCAGAGCCGCATAGTGAATCTAGGTAGCTAGGGCCTAGCTAGCCGTTCTATTTCGTTTGATTGGGCGAGAGTCATGTAGCAATAATTCCGCGTTCACCTCACCTTCGCTTGGCGCCTCGTGGTGATTGACAACAGATCAAAAATCTCACTTCCCTCATTTTTTCTCTTCAAACTCAACACCTTCCACCACAATACCTACAACTACACATCACAATCAATCAGAAAATGCTCGCGTTCATCGCCTTTCTCCAGCTGCTTGACTGCGTCTCGGCGCTCATGAGCATCTTCTTCGTCCCCGCCGCCATCATCGAACTTGGCTGGGCAAACAGCGCACCACTGTACGTCACCAATTTCCCTCATTCTTTCAATTCCACTCCACTTGCATTACAACTACTAACGAACAAAAAAAAAGAAGAGGCAAAGCCACTACGCGGCTCACCAAGAAGCTGCTGAAGGCAGACCCGCCAGAAGCCACCAATCCGGCACCAAAGGTGCTCTGGAGTTCGACCTTCGCCCTCCACAAACTCATATACCGGACCCTCTCCCCGCAAATTTCCGCCAAAGAGCGGGCTGAGCTCCTCCGGGGGAACCGCTTCGCCGCACTCGCCGACTCCATCATCGATGGCAACCCGTTGCCAATCGTCAAGGAGATGGGCTTGCGGCTTCCCTCGGAGGAAAGAATGGAAGCCATTGCTGCGCTGCCGGAATTGTGGCTGACGCGGCCTGAAGAAAAGCGGAAGCGGGAGAGGAGGGTGCCGGTGGTGGAGACGTTGCTTGCTCCGCCGGGGCGGAAAAGTAAGGGGCAGAAGGAGAGGGCGGCGAGGAGGGCGGCGAGGGCGAGCTTGGCGGCGGAAGCATGAGCGGGGATGGCTGGGTTGGGTTGGGTGGTGATGGGGGGTTTAGATATACGATTTGAGGCCACAGCCACATCTGAATACCCTATGGCTATCTCGTTCTCATTCCATATCGCAACCGTGATACGACCAAGGAACCCCAGGCTACGCCATCTACCGAGTAAGTCACGGCGAAAGTGCCCCCCAGGACTATACACATCAGAAATCGCCGCCCAAATCAAAAGCCCAAAAGTCGGGAAATGCCCACCCGCTCATGTCGATCTGCATGTCTTGCAGCGGGTCGTATGGACCGGCCATACCATTCACACCATCCGCGGTAGTCTCCCCCAAACCCATGCTTTTCAACGGTATAAATGATGATTGAGTAGCTGACGCATCCAACTGGCTTCCAGCGCCAAAGACACCGGCAGTCATACTCGACGTTCGTCCATCAGAGGGCGAGACGCTTGCCATTGTGTTACGAAGAGACGATGCCAAACTGTTGTCTGCATCTCTCTGCAAAGCTAGTACCCTAAAGGTCAAAGTAGTGAAGCAATCGAGCGTCTTCTTGCATCTCGAGAGGATGTCGTCGCTCGCATTGTTAATGTAGGCAATCGAAGTGGCCGGTGAAGGGCTAGATGGCAGCATCCCAATTGCGGCGGACAAGAGCCAGTATTCCATATAACCCGTACCGAGGCGGAAGACTTTCTGTTCGAAATTCTGCCGTGTGCGTTCCAAGATCTCAAGGGAAGAAATGCACAGCGTTCTGGCGAGAAATGACTCCCGCGGGAACTCAGCAAGGTAGAGAGTGTCCTTGGGAGGACCCCAGCGTTTGTTCAGATCGACTTCTGCGAAGTGACTTTGCGGGTCGGCATATTGCGTCTCGGAATTGGCGGAGAGAGGCGCGGATGATTTCACGGCGTGTCGAGTGCAGTTCTCGTAGACGACTTGAGAAAGCGTCAAACCGAGCCTGATTACATCATTGCGGAGATTACCGAGGGTTAGGTCACCTTTGGAGACCAGCTTGTCGTGTATTTCAATGATGGAGCTGCAAGTACCAACAACTATGGTGAACGAGTACATGTATCGACCGTCTATGGGTGCTAGTTTCGCGTAAGGTTTATGGAGTATGAGAAGGTACTGGCGGAGTTGCAGGGCGAGGAGTGCAGAAGGTGCTGCGGCGCGCTCGTTGTCCCAACTGGGAAGTGCAGATATTGCTGAATGAATTTGCGCGTCAAAATGTAAGATGTCCGCATACTGCAGATCACTCGACGGCGTGTTCAGCAGCTGCGTGAGACGAATACGGAGGGGAAGTGACCTCAGCGTTGCGACAAGATAAGAGGCCGAAGTAAAATGATCACTGCCCTGAGTGGTACGCACTTGTTGGGTATCAACCGACAAGTCTTCGTCGGCGAGATTCGCAGGGGCTGGTGTGTCGAAGTACAGCCCGGTGAGGCCCGACTGCAAGCCGCTTTCAACAGACGACTGGAGTTCCAACTCCATTATAGTGACCCAGAGCCGTTTCTTCATCTCCTGGTCAAATGTCGAGATTCTACCGTCTCCCAATAACGAAGGGTCGCGGTGCATGCCGGACGCCAGTGCCAATCGAAGGAGATCACCAGAAGCAACCCAGTCTTGCTTCATTTTGATGCAGTTCACCCGCTTAGCTAGTAGTGCCAGGCACTGGAGTTGGAAAACCATCAAGGTCAGGCGCTTCCGGGGCTGCTGTGCAATCCAGGCCTCGCAGATATGGATCAAATCACTGGCAGCTTTCCGGTCGGCCGTCGTATCGCCAACGAAGACGTCGTCTTTGGGGGCCAGGCACTTGGTGATTGCGATAATGAGAACAAGCATAACGGCAAAGCTGACACGGTCCTTGTCGCCCGGCCCTTGTTCCCAGAAAGCACGGTATTCTTTCCAGAAAGACGGCTCGTGCAGAATTCGGTAGGTCGTCTCCCATGTCTGGAAGTAGAGAGAAACTTGTACATCGACGACGCTTCTCTCGGGAAGCGCAGCGAGCATCTCAGAGTCGGTGCCACAGGTCATGGCGCCCTGCTCTTTTTCAAAATTCTTCCTACGATCACGGAATGTCTTGAAGTCGTTTTTGACGCGCATGATGGGATGATCTACAGTAAGAGCCTCGCGGGTGAAGGTCTGCAGCTCGTGGTACTAACGATGGTCAACTCGTGTGCTTACCGCGATCTTGGAACGCTGGCCTACCCGCGATATCATGCTCATGACACTGGTCACGCCGTGGAACTGCGTCTTGAAGCCCTTGCCCCGGAACATCATCTCTTCTTTGATTTCTGGCTCTTCAGGTACAACGTCGTCGTATTGCGACGGGTTTCTAGCAGTGTTCTTGGCGGCCAGCTTTTGCTCCAACATGGCGATTCGTTGCTCCTGGGTGCGAACTTTCCATCGTAGCGCATCCGCTGCGTCTGCAGACGGGTTCGTGTCAGCGAGGCGCTCTGCGAGGGTGAAGGATGGGGCCCCATGCGCGTGCGTGCTGCCGTTGGCGGGGGCTTCGTCGAGTAGGCGCGGGTCATAGGTGCACTGATCTGCTCTGCCCGTCTTCTGACATCGGCCACACACAGGATACACGCGGTCGCACTTCATTTTGCGGCTGCGACAGGCGTAGCACGATAGCACTTTTCGTTTCTTGCTTGCGCGCTGCTGCGAAGAGCCACCGTGGCCTTCAGGCGAGTTCTCGCGCGACCTATCGCTGATCCACTCAGCGCCCGGTGCAGACATGGCGAATAGGAGATGGAGACCACGGCGGCTCGTGTGGTGTTGATGGCAATGTGCGTCGGACAACCCGGACATTGCTCGAGGAGATGCGGGTCAAAGCTCGGACATGGGACGGGACCAGGATGCAAGGGATGAGTAAGCCGCGACCACCTCTGACCAAGTCGTCCGAGCCCAGAGCCAGCGAATCCTCTATCTACCCTTCTCAACGTACAGAAGAATTGATAAAAAACCCCACAGGAAGATGATGCGAAAGCGACAATACTCCGGAAACCTTAGACGTCAGAACGACACGGACTGGCTGATTAGGCATTTGCCGTTTCAGAGGTTAGATGCGTTGAATACATGCAAGAAGTTCATTGTGGGCCGGCATTCTGATCGCTGTCAGAGCTCCTCCCTCAAGCGTTGCGCCCTCGCCGAAGATGCCTTTGCTTTGCCACGGCGATACTAGCGGAATATGGTTGTGGCGAAGAGAACTGCGAAGAGCCTCCATCGAACAACCAAAAACTCGTGTGGACGTAGGTACATCCTTGTCGAGATTTCCTGCTAATCAACCGCAGTCGTTGCATCGAAAACAATCCCTGCCGGAATCATTCCCATCCCCCCTCCGCTCACTAAGCCTCCTTGCCACCTCTCCTTTTGAACGCCGTAGTTTCTACATCTATTCTTCATATTGGGATTACGCTTGCCTATGAGGTAGCATACGCATCATCTCAAGCGAATGCCGCTGCCTTCACATTACCCCAGGCGTTGCAAGAAATAAGAAGATCACATAATCGCGTATTCTTCCCCCAGAACCAACGCATCTGACTCGGCAACGGTAACCTGTCGGCACAAAGGCTTTCGAATAGACGGCGAAGTCGACGGCTACATTGTTAGGGAACTTTGCTGTGTTGTTACAAGAGCGGACGCTGAGGGTGCTGAGGTAGTGAGAGAATCATGTCGGACTATCTTATGTGTAGAACATAGATACGCTGAAGTGTATAGTCGAAATTGACGAGAGAACTAACAAGGACATGTTCACTTGAAAGGCTAGAGAAATGGAGAAGGCGGGGTTTATTATTTTGTGGGAGTTATCCTATAAGCACAATTACAGGTCGTGGAAAAGTCAGTAGGTCTTGGTTCGATCTCATGTATCAAGTCTTTCCGTTCATCTGCAAATTAAATCAAATCCTCTATCAATTTCCCTTCGAAACCTCAGTCTCCAGAACCACCAACGTCTCCGCCCAGCCAGATGTCCAACCTTCAGTCCTACACGTACTGATGTTTATCCGTGGCACTGCAGACTGTCTTGCCACCGGGGACAACACGCATAGTGTTTGCGACAAAACAGATATTGGCCGGCGTGGAAACACGACATGTGGAAGGACGTGTCGGGACACTTGAGCTTTTGGTCTTCATCGCGGCGCCCAACTTTCAGGACGGTAGCCACTACATTTGATTAGTACCTGTGCTTGTGGAGATTTCTTAAGGTGGAGGCCGTGTTACCAGGTCCTTGAAGTGACCTCACACTCATGGTGGTGGTACTCCACGAGGATAAATAGACGGCGTTGTCCTCGACTCTAACTGCCGCTTTCTCTTAACCGTTAAGCTCACCATGTTGCGAGTATCGACTAACGTCGTGGCAGCGCGATGTGCCTTTTGTGAAAGGCAGGCGAGTAGGTGGGCACCTGGATACCCCTCTTGCCCGAGACGAACATGGTGTTGTTCTCTGGTTTACGAGCCGAGTGAAGTCGCGGGCGGCGCGACGGAGGTCCGGGTGCGCGGAGAATAGCGCATCACGACGGACGTACGACTGCTTGCACTTGCGGCACCTCGTGCAGGCTTTGTCCTTGGTCGTGACGAAGGGAGAGGGGGATTGTCGTAGAGACGGAGGTGGTCGTGGCGCACGCGGGAGAGGAGCTGGGAGAGAGAGGAGGCCGGGACTAAGGGCCTAAGGGGATGCGAATGGCGCCAGATCTATGAGGAACAGGATTGACGCTGTCCCAGCGGCCCGGTCCCGAGCTGTCGCGGGTGTATCTGTCAATTAGGCATATCCATAATACTTGGAGTAGGCGCTTAAGGGAACGAAATTTAAATTAGCTGGTATACGGAAGGTGAGCGGGGAATAGAGAGGTAGGTTATGGCAGGTATTGGCAGGCAAAGTCGTGCTCACTATCACCTTCGCAATTGCAAGCGAATCCCACAATGGGCAGCGGAAATTTACCTCACCAACGCGGTGACGGCACAACTGAGACTATAAGCATAGAACGCGAATACGTGTCACGGGAAATTTGTCTATAGCAAGTGGGGAGGGGCACGAGGCCGAAGGGCAATTGCATTGTTATGATATATGAGCTCCGCCCGCGCCGACCCATTCCCACCCAAGCGGCATCAACGCCGAAGAAGATTTCCCGCCGCCAAACGCCAGATATATGCCCAGCTGGGCCTTCTTATAAGTCAGTATTAGGAATCAATGTACAATGAAAGAATATAACTTACCTCACTTCTCCTGCTTGCGCAGCGTCTCCCGAATCGCCGCGACCTGCTTCTCCATCTCCTCCAAGAGCGGCGAGGAGATACCCGCCCCCACGGCGCCGGCGACGACCCGCTGGAGCTCACGCAGCGCCTGTTCGACGAGCATGACCTTGTTCCGGACGAACTCCAGCTGGTCCGGCGCCAGGTATTCCTGGCCGCTCTTGGAGAGCGCCGACAGACGGTCCCTGATCGCGTCGAGGTGCACCCTGGTGCGGCGGATAACGACGATGGTGCGGCGTGACCGCACTCCCGTGACTACAGGCATAAGGAACAGAGGGGGGAAGTCCCTCAAGTCCATCTTGTCGTTGTTGTTGTTGTGGTTGGGTGGGAGGGAGGAAAAAAGCTTGTTTGTGTGCTTGTGTGATGTAAAGAGGTGAGGTGATGGTTAAGTAGTAGAAGACAAAGTCGCGAAAGATTCAAATCCCGCCACTATCACCCCCCATCCCAGAACCGGCTAGCACGCTTTTCTACCACCGATTCTCCGTTTGTTTGCTCCTAGAGCTCGACTGGTGTTGCCGACCTTCCACCGCCTGTGCGGGCGCGTGATGCCAGGCGTTGCCTTGCTGTTGGATGTAAATAGACGTAGCTGCTCCCTTCACTTCTTTTGGTCTTCATACTCGAGGCGGTCTTCTCCCATAGCTGTACCTCCGGTGCAGGTAGGTTTTTTGCGGCGATGATCAACGTCACCATGTTTATCGCCAGTGTTTGTAGGTGTGGCTCGTAGGTGTGGCTCGGAGGCTCCTCACTACGCCAACCCGTTACGCTCCTTTGAGGATAAGCTAAGTGCCGGCTACAGTAGCTCTATGCCATAGAGAAATATCATTACATGAACAGAGTAAAGAGCATCTTTCTTATTCTCACAGTCATTTAATCGTCCACAAGCTTGCAGAATACTGCCACTTGCTGTCTGCCATTAGCATCTCAGACTGCGCCAAAGTCTTCGACAAAGATTTTGAATAAGCTTTATGATTATCTATATCTCTTTATACGCACTAAAAGCTAAAGCCCTAAGGACTGAGCCCTCAATTAAGCCCTCGCCGTTGGACTATCATCCCCAAATCGTTGCTCTTCGGCCCCTTCACTTTCGTACCTCTACATCTATTGGCCCCTCGCCCTAAGAAACCTCTACTTGCTCAGCGCCTAATCAGGAAAGAGCAACCCTTCGGAACCGGGTCGCCGCGCTCGTAGGCAAACTTCGGCGCCTCGGGATCAACGCGCGCGTCACGTGTGTTTTGATCCAGCGCCGCTTGGCGTTTGCTAGCCACATATATTAAGGCCGCGCCCCCGTCCCAAAAAAAAATTTTGTCTTTAGAGATTGCTGGGATTCCATGGAGCGTCGCGCCTTGTGGGATTTAGGGCTCAGGCCGTGATCTTAGTCACAACAAATACTCACCGGCGTGCATGCTGCAGTCTTTCCATTGACTGCGGCGGTTCCAGTCGAGACGTGAGACATTCTTCTTCTGCTTCATGGCTTCTGGGATGGTTTCCACCCGTAGCTCCAATTCCATGACTTCTCATGTTTTGATCCTACACTTGTGTTGCTCTCCGATTAAGCCATCTACTAAATGCCAGTGTGATATTCGTGATTGACTGCAAGTGTGGCTCTTTTCACCTTCGCCTCACGTTTTTTTCGTTGCTCTTGATAGCTGTGTGAAGATACTTTTGCGTCTCTTGTCCCTTCGCTCACAACCCCCTCCTCTACAAACATCACAGCCATCAATCCCAACACAAGACGCCGCCACAATGGGCTTCACCGCCACCAAATCAATCAGTATAGCCGGCGCAAAGGCCGGGATCAAGATCGAAGCACGGCGCGGACCGAAGCCGGAAGGTCATATGCTCGTGGGCATAGCTGTGGGCAAGAGGGGCTTAGGCATGTACATATTCGAGCATTGATCGCACAGTCAACGAGACACACACTGACTGCAGTACAGGGAATTGTCCATGGCAACGGGCACCACGAGCCGCCGCCCGCACCTGCGGATCGAGTTCCGCCGCTTGTCAAAGTCGTGAGAGCCTCCGGGCACACATATAAGGAGGAGATAGAGGAGGTGATTTGGTGAAGGTGTGGGCGGCCTTTTGGCCTCTCGGGAAACATTTCTGAGCAACTGCGCATGGGTGTGAGAGCCACCTCGCAGGCGCTCTGCGCGAATGAAAGTCCTTGCAACACCATGTCATGCTCTCTAAACACTGTGAAACCTGACGCTGTTTTACGTGCCAATCATGTGCTAGGAGAACCTTGGTGCTTGTAGACGGCCACGAAGGGGAGCCAGAAAATCTGAAGCAAAACGCACGCAAGATGTAATTTAAACGACAACAATCAGTTCCACGAAGAGAATATAGACTTAGCCTCTACTGACAACGAAGAATATTAAAGGAAAAGGTCTTCGCAGGCAGCGACAGGACGAAGCCCGCAGCTCCTAGAGAGAAACATGAAAAATAAGCATTGAAATCATGACCAAGAGAAAAAGAATGGAAGTAGAAATGCGGAACCACAAAGAGAAGAAGGGTCTAGAGAAGGCGCGAAGGAGATCGAACGAGAGGTTTGTAGAAGGATGCGCATGACAAAAGGCAAAGACATTGGCTCACGTACATTATGCATGGGGCGAGTGGTAGGAGGACAGCAAAATTATCAATGAGACGCATAAACGCGGGGGAATACCAAGGTAAAAGCTGAAGTTAAGCCTAAGAAGGCTATATACGATTGAACATGTTGATCAGGAAGAAGAGTCTATTGGCTGGTCAAGCTAGCATGCTTTCCATCACGTTGCTGTCTAAGCCCAATGTCCCCCCTAGGGCTAGTGCAACTTTTCTCAAATATATTTTTCTAAGTCTTCGCAAAAACCCTATCACTTTCCCTTAGCGCTGTTAGCCGGATGAACACAAACTATTCAGGCATCACAAAAGACGTTTGTGTTGTACAAGTTTATATTGTACAGCTCCGGGAGCAGTCTTTGGCGGATGGAGCGCCGTCTCTCGTCGTCTATCTACGCCCACGTATCCTTCTCCCCTCATCTCAACCCCACCCGCCACGTCCCCTCTCTAGAAACCAAGCCCGCTTACCATCCGGTCCTCAGCCGCGCGCGTCGGCATCGAAACCCCGCGGCGTCGGCCAGTACTTCAAGAGAAGGAACCCAGGAACTTCGCGGTGCTCTCGTGGATCGGCGCCACGCCGAAGAGCTCGGCAGCTTCATAGGTTGCCATGAGATGGCGATACAGCCTACAGGGTGAGAAACGCGTCCGAATGGATCGGCATCTTGGACCCAGCCTTACCCGACACGCAGGCTCGGATGCGCTGTGAATAAGGCTCCACTCGGCCCTCTGCTTCTTGGCCCACTTCCAGCCCTCCTTGTCGTCGCCCCACCGAGCCCTCTGCACCTCTACTTCCTTCTTGGCGGCGGCTATTCCTGCAGCGTCGACGGCGGCCTCGGACCTTTTCGTTTTCCACATCCGCTACACTTTGTCGTCGTCCTCGACGGGTTGCTGCGGATACGGAGACGCCGCAGAGGCTTCTTGGGCGCGGTAGGAAGGCCCCATGGTGGGATTTAGGTGACTAATAGCAGTATCGAATTAGTATGTTTTAATTGGCGCATTGTAAGAGCTTCCAGGGCGACTGTGGGAACTTATTGGTTAAATCTGGTGACGAGCGGCTGGAAGCTCCAAAGCGAGCCGGGAGCTGCTTGGACATGGGAGAGAATATTGCACTTACTGGTGAAGAGGTTTGTATGCATGCATACATGGCTGATGTCCTGAGATTGTGGAGTTTAGTGTTGTTGTGGGATGAGAGTCTAGAGCAGGCGTCCAAAGCATCACCGCAAATCCCAAAAGGGCACTAGCCTTTTTGCGTAGCCCAGTTGCCGGCCAATCAGGTCAGAACACGCATAGAGCTCGAGGTGACGTTTCTATTCAAGCGGGACAGGGATGCAAATCTTCTGCGTGCACACATATATGGATAGACTGATTGAAAATGCATTGGAAGCATCTCGCACCACCTTTGGAAGCCTTGCATCAACGCTACTCACTAGCCACGAGATCTTCATCCCACTCCTCGCTGTCAGTCAGTCCCCTGCCCCATAGTCAAGTACAACGACACTCAACTAACTACTGCCAGCACGATAAATCAAAGCTCCGTTTTCCCAGAACGCTTTCGACTCGATCCTTCCATCTATACGTTCCCATTGCAGCCTTCCGGGTCCTAATCATATCCTCTACAAACTTGAGCTAGACCAAGACCGCCACGAAAGGCAGCCTCACGCTCTCGATTCTCTACAGAACGCATCTATCTCCAGCAGCAACCCGAATAAAATCCTGCCATCACGTCCCCGACATACATAGCACCGTTGGTGTCGACTTCTGGGCAATCGTTGCCTTCGGCAAGGGCAAAACAACTGAGCAACCAAACGAACACAGTGTAAAGGGGAAGCAGGAATAGCTTAACCACGCCCCATATGTTGTCGTTCTATGCAGGCTTTTGGACATGAGCATTCTGTTTGCGGGTGCAGTTCTGCCGCTATGGGAGAAGTGTAATGAAGACGTCATGAACAACTCGAAGCAGTGGTGGGCCGGAAGGAGGATACCGATTTTGGCTCGACACACTGAGCAGTAGTTTTACAAGAGAGACATGGGCATGCATATTCACATCAAGGCAGTGTCATAACGAATGGAAGGAAGATGAAATGGCTTTTGTTTATCTGCGGCCAACACGCGTGGCCGCTATCGCGATCCAAAATAATATGTTCCCGCCCACCAAAACCCCACGCCGTAATTAATGATTCTGTGACGTGGATTAGAAGCAGGATCTTGTGTTACTCTTCAGGTGAAGTAGCTTACAAAGATATTTTCCCGAAGGCGCTGGTACTGGTGCTGGTGCTGTTGCTGGTGCTGGTGCTGGTGCTGTGCAGCTGTTGCTGCTGCAGCTGCTACTGCTGCCGCTGTTGTTGCTGCTGCTGCTGCAGCTGTTCTTGTTGCTGCTGCTGCTGCTGCCGCTGCTGTTGTTGTTGTTCTTGCTGCTGCTGCAGCTGTTGGGTCGGGCGCGACCGCCGCGCCGGGGAAGTCGCTATCATCTCGAATAAGCACGAACGATAGAAGTGAAGTCAACGAGGGAGTACTAACGCATTTGGCGGCGCGGGCACGCAGGTCGCGTAGACCTCTTTACGGGATGGCATTTTGGTGGTATTGGTGGTGGTGGGACTGGGAGGTGATGGAGGTTGGTGAAGGAAAGCCCATCGCTCTTCCCAAACTTATACCTCAGGCATCTGCACGTGCAGGCTTCCTGTGGGCAGTCACGTTCTACCGATTCATCATTGCAGAGCTGCGAAGCATTTCTTTTAAGCATTAACACGTCCTTTACCTCTGTGGAAAGAACAGTGGGTCGTCTCTTCAATAGTTAAAAAATGGTTCCAAAGAAAACATACTCATAAACACCGAACCTAGGGTATTAAGCTTTGTAAATCACCTTCTATCTTCTTAAATCTCTCTCTTTCCACTTTTTTAGGCATTGATATGTTCAAGAAAAAGCCGGTAAGATCATTAGAAGGATCTGATTGGCTTATGTTGCATTCCCCGGGCCGCGCGCAGTCTTCAAACCTCTCAGAAGCTTGGTGGCTTGGTTCGCCCGAAGAAGCGCCGCAACAGCAACGTCAATGTATCTCCAACGTGCCAACCTCAACACCAATCTCGGTATCGAAACTACATTATCGTTTTGCCAAGCTTTGAAAGCTTTTGTAAAATTGGTATGAAGTGCTGCCGTACTGTGAGAATGAGGCGGAATAGCGGCGGCTCAAAAGAAGGAACAATTTACTTTCGGTGGTTGCTTTTTCCGCTTTCTGTAGATGTTAGCATTGCTCACGAACAGAAGCAAACGAAAGGATTGACTGTGGAGTACCTGTTGATGCTGAGGATCTTTTCCACCAACTGCAAAACCTTGACGACCTTTTCTTCCACATCCAAACCGTTCCTGCCCGCACAAGCGGTCGACGATCTAAGTACATGTTAATATACTTTCCTAGAGACGTGGGCTAATCAGAACATACTCTTTTAAGGGCTAGGAGAATAAATACCGTCGGTGCCTGATAGTTTCATCCCACCTAGGTGAGCGGAGGGTTCGTAGAGCAATTTCCGCGTCTTTCGAAGAGGCGCAGCTGGGTCGGGTGGAGGTCGTAAATGACACCGTAATGCTTTTATAACCGTAGACCCCCACGTATCGCTTACAGCAATAGCGAGCATGCTAGAAAAGCCTAACATGGCTGAAAGGTTCCGCATGCTGACGACGCGCTGCGCCATGCTTTGCGTTGTTTTGGTCGCTCATCGTCTGCTCTCAGCGCTTTGCGTCGTTTTGCTCGCTCATCGTCTGCTCTCAGCACCGTGCTTTGCGTTGTTTTGCTCGCTCATCGTCTGCTCTCAGCGCCATGATTTGCGTTGTTGTGGTCGCTCATCTTCCGCTATTAGCGCCATGCTTCGCGTTTTGCTCGCTCATCGTCTGCTCTCAATGTCCTGGTATTTCCTTCTTTCCTTGCTTCTATCACGCTCTGAAGTGTCAAGGAGGGCACACTTCTGCTGCGCTTAGTGTCAGCTCGCTAGAATATCTGAACACCTGCCCGGGCACTTGCTCACCTCTCATGCTGTCGGTAATCGTGCGTTGCTCTGCTTTTCGTCTTGGTGATGTCTGCTCAATGACAAGAATAACGAGGTGTAAGGCATGAATAAAAGCTTGAAACGCCGTGAGAAGGTGTAAATCCGTGGTTTTGCGATGGTGAGAGCTCAACCGCTACCCCACCAGCTCGACTGCCCAAAATCGGCAGTCGCGACAATGCACGTGAGCTTGGCAAATCACATCAATGATGCAGATACCACACCATTGTGTATCACCACGAGGCTCACCAAGCTGCCAAGCTGGTCTGTTACGTGATATCCAGAGGAGTTTCAATGCATTCAGGTGTTGCAATTGCGGCATGGCATATATATGGTCTATAGCCGCACGCAGACTACCCACTCTCCCAACTCCCCAAAAGCCACAGCTCACTTGGCCTCGCACCTCTCGAGGGCCGCCAGCGCTCCCGCGTAGTCGACCGGCCCTGCCGCCGCGTAGTCGACAAGCACTGCCTCATAGTCCCCCTCCCACTCCCCAGCCTCCCCTACGGCCTCCACCGCGGCCTCCACCGCCGTCTCTACGGCCTCCACCACCGTCTCACCCCCACTCATCACCGACTCGTTGCCAAAGTCTCCCAGCCGTATCTCCGGGATTTTCTTGCCTCTTATGCGGCGCAGAAGGCGTTTGAGCCGAGCCCACACGCCTCCTTTGCCTTCGAGGGCTTGGAGGGTGGCACACTGTCAGGAATTAGCTATTCTCCCTTCAATACTAGTGACTTGGGATACCAATGCACCCGGGCAAGCGCAATCTTCTGGGCAGCCTCGGCCGCCAGCATCTGCTCCAGCACCCCCAGGTGCCGCTTCTTCCACGGCACCCGCCACTTGATGTGGCGCCAGTGCATGGTGGTGCGGCGGGGGAGGTTGTTGCTGTTGCTGCTGTTGTTGCTGGGAAGCAAAAGGAGGGCTGGAAAGGGTGGTAGCACTATGGGAATAGTGCTGTAGTGTGTCCAAGAGCGGAAGAACGGGCATGGGGCAGAAGGCGTTCATATAGATACAGTTCCACACTAGCTGCAACTTGAGAACCGAGGGGAACGAGCGTATATTTTGAAGTGACAGTGAATGAGAAACTCACCAGTGTCCGGTGCAGACGTGATTCTGGATCTTTATCTCCCTTCCTAATACCCAATGAGCTCAATGCCCATGACACGGTCACTGGATATCCCGCCTGATCACCGCTTTGCTTCCCGTGACCAATAGAAGAATGATTGTAACCTGAACCCAGCTAGCGGCACTAAGTAGAGTTCGCGCACTATTTAAAGCATCCCAACCCTCACTTCCCCTTCTGTTCCGTGAAAACCTTCAACTCAACTCCTCGAGGTTGACTATACATTTCCAACCTCTTTCCGCCATCAAACACTATAAACATGAATAGCACTCCTTCCACCACGCCTTTATCCTCTTCAACGCTCGAATTGATCGCATCGAGGGCAGAGAAGCGGAAGCCGCGCGAGAATACGCGTTTTCCCCCCGCCGGCTTCGGCAGCAGGCTAGCTGCCGCGCGCAATCTGGCGCACACTGAAGTGCCACATGCCCTCCCTCGCGAAGAGATGAGATTGCCTGTGGACACTGTTATTTCCGGGGTCGCCAACTCGGTTCGACCACCCGCCAGCACCCCGGCGGGGCTGCCAAGACATGGGTGGGAGAAGGGAAGTTACCGTTCCCCCTTCGACTACAACATCCCCAGACATACTGTTGGGGGAAAGAGCATTCCCGCACGGCACTCTCCGTTTTTTGCCGGTTTCGGGGACTCCTCCCACACTTTTCCCACGACCGACCGCCATCGCGTCTCTCCAGCAAATGAGGAACTGGACGAGCCTGCGCCGAGACGGAATCGCGCGGTCACTCCAGCGCCTGAGGTGAGTTATTCTCATTCCCGCTGACGGTGTTCTCAAAGGCGCTTACTAACTGTTTTCCAGGCCAAAGAACGCCTCCTCCTCCTCGATCCTCTTCGCGTCATTCGCAACTCCACCACTGCGCTCCGCGCAGACGACCGCACCATGCTGCACGAGTTCATTGACAGCTACATGGCAGACTCTCTGCACACTGTCATCGAGCGCGACGCCACCATCCCCGCCATCATCTACAAAAGCAGCATCCCGATGACGGATGAGAACTGGCGCAAGTACAACCAGCTCGTCGCCGTCTTCGAGAACGCCAGGGGAATGCATGAGATGATTGCCAAAGGCTCCACGGATTTCGACAAGTACACCTATATTGTCGATTCAGTTCACGCTCGCGAGGAGCATACCGAGGGGTGGAGGGTACTAGCGGATGCCGTAGAGAGGGGTAGGGACACGCAGGCGCTGTTGCAGGAGCTGGTGCAGATCTGGAGAGGCATGTGGACTGAGGATGGGTCTGGATACACCAGTTCTCTCAAGGACTAGAAACAGTGGTGGGGTAGGTAGATGGACCAGGTTGCCTTTTATAGATGGCGAGAACAATACAAGACCCTCCTGGCTCTTGTGCGAGTTGGAGTGGCAGGCTGAGACCCGAGCGAGCTCTCAGTATACAGCGCTGCAAAATCAACTCGAGTCTACGGAGGAGAGAGTGTGGGCGACAGTAATGAATGCATCATTAGAATACCATAAAGACCCTCCCGCCGATGTTGAATTCTTGTGTCTTTGTGAAGTGATGTCATTTGTGCCACTCACTCGAATCCGCAAACAACAACCCCGTCTGCATGCTCTCGATTCTAAAATCAATTCTCTTGAATATCCACCTACCTGCTATTATCTTGTACGCTATTCCACATTTCTTCATCAATAAAAGACTTCTCAGTCAAGTAGTGTAGTGGCAACACTCAATCATTGCTTTAGCAATCCTCGCACCGCAGTGTTCGATTCCTGCCTTGTCTTTGCTCGATGCTTAACTCTGGAACCCCCAGAGCCCTCCGGGTGGGGGAGGTAATTTACCAGAGTTAAGTCATCAAGCCATTCTTTTTCTTTTTTGCAGGAGCTGGAATGAGGATGACTGTGTCTGCTAGTATGTGCTCATTTTATTGTGGGTTATGCTGGCATGGGATGTAGCTTTTGCAGGGGGAATCGATGAATTTGTATGTTTTTTATTTTTGTGTACCATTTTCGACCTATCTGATACAGTGGTGAGATAGCGGGATTCTTTAAGTATACATCAAATTATAGTCACCTAGGCATGCTACCTCTAAGCCGCAAAAGTATCGCTGCTCTGGGGCACATGAGTATCACGTCAACCCCTACAAAATTCGCGCTCCGAAATCCCAAGTACCTGGTCAAGCAATGCTTACTAGTCTTGCTTGTCTCTATACCCAGCATATTCCACGAATGGCGCCTCGGAAAGCTATGCGGTTGCGAAACACAGTATTTTCAAATAGGCAGCGGTGATATCCGCAGCAATCGATGGTTACTGTCATGAATTTCCAAATACGGAAGGCAAAGGGACGTACCGTTCCCGGTAGTTGCCGTACTAGCGTGGCGGGAGGCAGTAGTCACTGTTTATGCACGTGGAGTCATCAAGGCAGAAACAAGAACGAGAGTTGAAAAAACGAGTCTTTAAGCTGTCCAGCAGCTGATGATATCTACTTGCCCTGCTGAATCCCAACATTTGCTATATACAAGAAGCTTACGTCTTTCCAGAATTAAGCAACGAAGGACCTGGCCTTCTTAGCCGCCGCTCCGGCTGCGCCCATGTTGCTCACTGCAAACCGCGCCGCCTCGTTTGCGTTCGCACCATACGACAAGTGCGGCGCAAGGATGACGGCCTGGCCTGCGCAAATTAGGTCGCCGGTCGCGCAGATGATCTTGGTATTGGCGGCAGGGACCTGGCCGACAGCGTCACCGTTGTCTGGGTCGCCGAAGATGATGGCGCTGGAGACGAAGGCTGAGTCTTCGGTGCTGAGCATGTCCGCTGCGTTGTGGACGACCTGACCACCTTGCCTATCATACTGTTAGACTCCGATCACTGCGGGCATAATGGGATACATTACGAGTATCCAGCCATAACGAGAGCAGTATCGGGGCACGCAGCCCTGACCTGTCCAACCATCTGCGCCATCAACCTCGATCCTCCGGCATCGCCACCAGCGAGGAAGCCAGGGACGGTGGCTGGGTATTCGATTCCTTGGACGGCGACGTTTCCAGCGCCCATCATCGCACCAATTGCAGTTACGAAGGGCGGTCCGGCGACTGAACCCATGTTTCCAAGCTCAGTCGTGCCGCGTGCGAAGAGGACGGTCATGGCCTTGCAGCCGCTGCCATTGGTGACATCGTTTTGCGTCGATGAGGTAAGGGCTGCGAGGGTAGCGGTTGGGAGGAGAAGGAAGCTGAGGGACTTCATGGCGGCAATATTTCCGTTTGATAAAGAGATATTATGGAAAGGGTTGTATAAATGAGAGATGGAAGGTGAATTTCTGGCTTAGGCGAAACGATTTGAATGAGTGAGTGTTGCTGTTTGCTGTTTGAATGAGCATGTACAGTCAGTACTTATAAAGTGACCTTATGGATGATTCTGAGTTATAATAAGACTACCGAGGTAGTTTTCATCGCCCGGGATCTCATGACGGTTCATTTGTCAAGTTTCGTTCTTGCTTGGTGAGGAAGGCTTCAAACGCCATGCCGGTCCTTGCATAGAACCTGGCGTCGGTCCGCAGGCGATCGAGAGGGCCTTCGACAATGCCTTCGTACGATCCGGAAGCCCGCCGTGAACAGATCCGGTATCGCGCTACGATATTGATTGCCGTTGGCAGCCGTTGCACTGGCGTACCCGGACAAACCTGCGACATGACGGGCCGCAGTTAAGAGCCAGATATGATCCTCATGGGTACCACTGTCAGCTAAGGCGATGCGTTTGACACGATATTTGGCAGCATTTCTTCAGTGGTTTGATACTTCGTATGACCCCGTATCAGACCGCAAGTCATGAATTTGAACATCGCTGCTCACAACATTTAACACCTTCCTGCACATGCGCTTTTCCAAGCCTTTTCATGTAGTCATATGACCAAGTGTCTATACCCGGGCTCATCATAACTTTCTTGAGCTTCTGGTGTTCGTGTTGGTGTGGCGGTATTCCTGTCGTTTCATACCGCCCGTGTATCATGAATCAAGCCGCGTTTCAACGATGAGGCTTAGGTCTATCCCCCAGACCTCGGTATCTTATCATTCTGGGTCTTCCTGCTTCTCTGTGTTTCGGCTTCGCGCCGATCATGCATCGCAAGGATGTGCGCAAGGATGAGACTTGGTAGGAAGCTTGAGGTTTTCAGTGTGAACGGTCTGTAGGCACTGTATTCCAGCTACCTAACCCAGATGCTATTTACAGTCGAGATGAAGGGAAAGAGAGAAGGTGGCTGCCATCTCATGTTGTTTGTGTTCGCGCACGGTCCACGCATTGCTGAGGCAAGGTGGGGGACAGAAGGGAAGGAAGCGACTAGGCCAGCAGCCTAGTCATGTGACCTCGGGCTCAGCCCGTTACATTCAGTAAGGCTGGAATGGGCGGAAAAGGGGACATTGCTCCGAAAGGACAAGGACTTACCTACCTACATACTTACTGTTTATCTTCACGAGTTGAACAACTAACTACTATTGTAGCGTTCATGCATTACGTCGATGGATAGACCTTGGCGGCATGCAGCATCAACCTCGGCATCGCGAGCATCCACGCGCAGCGCCTGCCACGCTTACACATCTACCGCCTAACTCAAGCAGACTTGAAAAGGGCCGCAAAAGAGGTATAAAGAGGCCCTCTGGACGACCGGACAGGAAGAGAAGGAGATGAAAAAAGGGCGCAGCTGGCTAAGGAAGTGGACCTCGGGATCAAAAAAGGCACGCCGCGATCGCTTCTTTAGGCAGGTACAAGCGCCCACTGCGCCCCACCGGTACCTACCACCCACCCACCTAAGCACATAAGTATTACCTAGATATATGTGACTCAAGCAAGACCCAACCCATCCCGAATGTACACGTTAAAAAACAACACCGATTCCGCAGAAACCTTAGATCAGCACCTATCATGCCCCTTCAAATCCAACCCATAACCTCTTCTGCCGACTTCTCGCGCTTCGTCGAGATCCACCTCGAGTCCTTCGCATCAGGCGGGGGCATAACATCGCTGCTCACGCCGTCGCCTCTACCAGACGACTACATACCCAAAATGATCGACAAGCACATCAAATCATGGCGCGAAGAACCCGACGTGACGTATCTAAAAATCATCGACACGGACTTAGACGGCAAGATGATTGCAGGCGCAAAATGGCGCGTCAACACTAAAGAACGGACGGAGCAAGAGATTCAAAGCATGTTGCCTGTGCCTGGCAAGGACGAGGAGGGCAGGCAGGGCGTGATCGATTTCATGCATTTCTTGCATCGCGTACGGAAGCAGTATATGGGGACTAAGCCGTTTTGTTGTACGTTTTTCCCACTTTTCTTTTTCAACTTCCCTTTTACATATCTATCTCTCCTCCGCTACCAGCTAGAGTGCTGTATGTTATAATATTAGCAAAGAGACTAAAACTTTTTGCTCCGCAGTTCTACATATCCTAGTAACGGACCCACAGCATCACCGTAGAGGCGCGGGAGCCATGGCGTTGCGTTGGGGCTTCAACAAGGCGGATGAGGTGCAGCTTCCGTGTTTTCTAGAGTCGTCGCCGATGGGCAAGCCTTTGTACGAACGCATGGGGTTCAAGGTGCAGGAAGTGGTGACGTGGGATTTGACCAAATATGGGCTAGAGGGAGAGGATACGAGTACGGTTATGCTTCGCGAGCCGGTGCTGCGTGTTCCTGTACAGTAGCGTGAAGCTATAGAACGCGTGAAATGGGGGGTGAGGCTATGTCTTAGAAACGACCCAACTTTGCGCCTTTAGTATCAGCAAGATTACCATATCTTCTTGGTAGCAGTACTAGTGACAAGACTTCTACATACAATTCAAACCTACTACACCCCTTTCATCTCTTAACTAGGTAGGACATGCACCCCCCGTCCCCTAAGCCCTTCAAACCTCCTCAAAAACTCTCCTCTACCCTCCCTCCCCTTAAACTCAAGCTCGATCAACCTCTCCATGCCCCCTAGAAACGCTAAAAACCTGTCTACCTCCTTTTTCTCTTCCCCGCTCCCTAAGCCTACTCCTCCGGCTCCACATCGCACAATCACCAAAGAACGAACCTGCTTCACAGCGCCCGCACCCATAGGCTGGGGAGGCTGGGGTAGATTGTGTGTTTGTAGATTTGGTTACGGACTTCGCCGGGGAGCGAGGAAGGCACTCGGCTGTTTTGGGGAGTACGCATCAACGCTGTTGTCGGGGAGGAGGGGAGGGGAGGGGAGGGGTAATCTGGGTGGAGGATGTGTGGACTGTGGATTGGACGTGGATTCTGTGCGTAGGGGATTTAGGAATTTCATGCTGGATTGCGGAGGATAGGCAAGATGATGCTAGTGAAAGTTATGTGTCGTGCTTATGGTGTGAGATTTGGGTTGGGGGATTGCGCTTTACTTTGTTTTGTTTAGGCTGGTATTTTCTTTCATCGTGGTTTCCGCCGCTGTTCTTTAGCATGCGCGGGGGCGCAAAACTTATGTACTTCAAGATGTAAGTCATAGACGATATATACACGACGAAACCGCCTTTGCAATGTCCGAGTCCCGTGGTGCAGCGAAGCTCAGTCATGCAAACATCCAGCTCACACCCTATCCATCAACCACCACCCTTTCCAACCCCTTACGTCTGAGGCACCATGATGCGATCAATATCCGGTCCCCAGCCCCCATTGCTGTTAACTATCTCAACCACATTACCACCCTGGTTGAGATCAACATGCACAACCGAGCTCCCCGGATTGCCTCCCCCATGTGGTAAGAAGGCCAAATTCTGACTCTTCCCATTCACAATGACAGTCGCATATCGCTGCGATCTATCGCCATTGAGATGCTTAATCCGAATCGTTGTACGCGTCGTCGCCTCGGACTGCACATTGACAAACGTAACAGCACCAGCGGACGATCCACCCAAATACCCCGCGGAATTTCCGCCAGAGCATGAAGAACAAGAAACAGTTCTAGCCCCGTTGGACATGGTAGCAGCCTCGCCTTCGTACTGGTTCTCCGTGGGACCGGACGTCATGCTTCCCGTGACGGGGTCAAGGACCCAGTTCACCGCGTTCTTCATGCTGGCTGTTTGGCCGTCGATGCGGAGCGGAAGCCAGACATAGGTGCTGCGCATGAGATTTCCGCTTACCCAGCGATCGCCCATGTACATGAAGTTATCACCTACGGGCAGAATAAATGTCGTTTGGGAGGCGTATGTGTTGGAGCCCGAGTCAGCGAATTTCTTCCATCCGGACCAGGGGCCGGACAGCGAGGAAGAGGTGCTGTAGTAGTTGTCGTTTGGATTCCAGCCGGTGAGTTGCGATGCGAACATGAAGTAGATGCCGTTCTTCTTTATGAGGGCAGGGGATTCATATTTTTCTCTCCACGTGTAGATGTTGTTTTTAATGCTGAGGTAGTCGTCGGAGAGGGAGTTGATACGGAGGCCGTTGCGGCGCTGCGAGTGTCAGCATTAGACTAGTGGATCGCATGTAAAGGACTCCACGTACGTCTTCGGTGAGAAGGTACCCTTTTCCATCATCATCGACGTACACGCCCGAATCGCGACTCTCGAATCCAAGTGGGCGTTGACTGCCCAGGTATGTGTACTTGCCACACACGCTATCACCTGTTGCAACACCGATCTTCGCCTCACCATAGTTTGAACTATCAATATGCATCCACATCACGTACTTGGATGTCTGCTTGTTATACACGACCTTTGGCCTCTCGATGACGCGGCTCGGTCCGGTGTCGCCAGACGCGGTGCGGGAAAGCAGGGCACCCTCGTAGCTCCATTCTACAAGGTTGGAGGATGAGTAGCAGTTGACGTTCGTAAACGCTGTGCCGTTTGTTTTGTCTTCGCCGATCCTGTGGACATGTCAACGAGAAACTAGGATTGCGGAAGGAGAGGGATGTATGTACCAATACCACTTTTCACCGACTTTGATGATGCCGGCGCCGTGGGCTTGGATGTGTTGACCGGTGTTTGTCTGTGGTAGCTATTAGACGAAGTCGAAACGTAGGAGATATGACATTACTGCTGTCCATGTCGCACCAGGTACGATCTGAAGCGTCGCACTTGCGATTGAAGCTAGTAGAACACACGATGCAAGACTGATGAAATGCATTGCGAACGTTTGCGACCAAATCAAATGCCGTGCAAACGGACACGGTTCATGGCGGTGGTTGTTGTGTTATAGCACCCTTTGCGACACATCTAAACAAGTAATGCTCGACCGCACCGGGAGACAGGATATACTCCCATTGATGGAAACCGATTCGCCATGTCACTACTATAAGACTCTTTTTCAATAATACCCAGTCACGCCAGTTACCCGCACGCATACTAGGATATAGGACATGGGTGCATAAACGATTTGCGGGGAGCGTTAGTGGTGTGCTAGCCCCGGTTAACTAAACTGCTTGATTGAACCTACCTTGCTACCTGTGTGCCGAAAACATTTTAAGGCCTATGACGGGGATGGTAATATGCCGGCGCCCGTAACTCCAAAAGGGTGACAAGATGTCGACAAGGTGATGCCTGAAGGAACGTAAAAAATTTACGTATCTAGTTAGCCGCTTGACAGACATACCTGTTAACGTTCTTGATGCTTGGGGTTATACGCATGTGCGCTCCCTGGGTCTCCGTTGCCCGAGGTCAAACACTTGTCTTGGAGATATCCGTGCTGTTGTTTGCAACCGCATGCTCGGTCTCGTGCCACCGATGTGTGGACCGCAGGCGCATGTCTATATCTCCCGTTCACACATGACGCCTGCCGATGTATCGCCTACCTCTGGCTCCAGATACCTACGCTGTATTATGGCAATGTTGGCCGTATCGCCTGTCGTGCCTTGATTCGGCATATTTCTTTTCCGTGTTTCCTCCTATAGGGGGGTGAGCTTCGCAGTCGCTTGCTGCGCTGCCTTGACCGTGTTTGTATCGCCTCCGCGATGTCTACTGCCTTTTTGTGTCTCGTTGTTCTGCGTCTCCGCATCTGTATCTTTGTCATCGCTGCAGCGTGCTAGATCCCTGGGAATTAGAGAATAGCTGGCTCGCATTGCTCATGGCATCCACACTGCCCTCCGCGATCTTGGCGATGCCATGCAAAAGCCGAAGCTGTCCTCATTGAGCGCCTCGCAGCTCGACTGAGCCCGTTACGGAGCTCTGAGAATGACTCTGGCTGTTGTATCGTTCTTCCGCAGCTCTCTGTATTTTCATGATGTCGCAGGATGTGGCGATGGGCGTAGAGAAGGCCGTGTAGTGCGTTCTAAGCGTTCTACTGTCGCCGTTCGTTGTGTGAGAGCATCGGGGATGTAAAGGAAGGCTTTGCGATGTCGTCCCTGCTGCCAAAGACGCATTTTGGCGTGCACGAGGACGCGAAAAAGATGTTGAGGAAGCTGTCGCCCTGTGCTGGCAGTGCAGGCATGCTGGCAGGCTCGGGAGAGTGGGGAAGCTATCACCGCCGGCGGAGGAGGCGTCTCACCAGCCGCCCGTGCGCCTACCCAAGGAACAAGCTGAGGCTCAACGCCATGCTCTACCATGCTGCAACTGACGGTGCTGGGTAATGTGGGCGCTGCGAATAATATCCGTGTTCTCCGAAGTCTAGACGATGCTTCCTCGTGGAGTTGTGTCGATGGAGGCACGGCGAAGAGGGGACGGCAATGCTCAACACCAAAAACATTATCACCATGCTTGGACCAGCCCCACCATGCCCGCTACCACAACCAACGCCTCAACCCACGACGTCTCTAAGCCTTCGGAGTACTCGAATCTTGTAGAGGATGTCAAGCTCATCTTCAGCGTACTCATCTTGGTATATCTCGGTGCTTCGCGGTGGCGTGGCAGCCCCTTGAGCTCCACAACTTTCGGCAGCTTCTCTCACTTCACACGCGCATCCACTGCCCCAACGACCCCAGAGTCTTCGGAGAGGCTTTACATGAATCTCATGAACCTCAGAGACGGCTTCAGAGAGCACCATATAGCCTGTAAGCGCCGTCGCAGGTGTTGATTGGCAGCCTGGGCATGTCTCGTCCTCCGCCAGGGACCGTGCGCCTTCGCGACATGCCTGCAGAAGGCATAAGGAAGACGACAGTAAGTTCCCCCTTGGCATTGCGTTCATCAGCATGGTGATGATCGAGAGCTGACTTCCTGAGCAGACCAGGACCATGACCGTCGATGGCGGGGCAGCAGCAAGTCTTCAGTCCGCACGTCCACAATGGCGACGGTAATATGCAGCCGTAGATGGCCCCCTAGGTATGTTCTGAAATCCGACTGCGGGAATGTAGCTTATCGAATGTTTGCTGACTTGAAGCTTTTGCAGCATCTCCAAACTCTTGTCCGCATAACGAACGCAGAACGTCGACGAGAACCCGCATACTCGCAATGCCTAGTACGCGGGAGCCGGTACCTCGCGAATCGCCGCATACACTCGTAGACGTCTTCGATCGAACCGCGGACGTCGACTTCGAATATTGTCGCGACGGCGGTCCGCTTGCGCATACCCAGACACCGCAATGCCATACCAATGAGGCCAAAAAAGACGTCTTGTGCTCAGCCACTGCTTGCACCAGGGCTTGTTCGCCCGTCGTCCAACATGGAGCTACTCTTACACTCCTACTGCACATCGGCCTGAGCATCAACTGGCTCGACTCGGCCAGCGGAATGGACGGTGTTGCGCATAACACACCCGTCTCAGCGTAGAATGTGGGACATCCGCTCAGGCCTACTCCACCGCTGTCGCTATACTTCTCGCGCGACTGAGGTTTGGTCTGCGGCAAATACCTGACCTGAGAAAGCCAAGTTCGGTGTCCGGATATTGTCATGCCATCGACAACGCGCTCTGCGTAGACGCCAACGATCGCCTGTGATAACACAATACCCGGTGTCTCTGACCGTCCCAAGTGACGATGAACTCAGGTGTCCAAATCTCGTCGTCTCATCGCGGGTACCTCTGCGATATCTTCGGAATCGTATGTCATACACGATGAGCCGATGGGGTGCGGTCGCAGCTAATGAGCACGAGCACCGGAAGGGAAGTATGATCCATCTCACTGTCGGCCTGTCTATCCTCAATCTCCTTTTTCGACTTCGTCAACATCTCATCTCTCGACGAAAGGTTTCTGTCCCCCATCATGTCCTTCATCCTCGACTTCTTTGACTTCTGGTCACATCTCAATTTCGACAGTGACCGGGCGACAGACATAAGATGATCATCATACTTCCAAAAATCGCACGTTCTTCATGCGCCATGCCGCCCCCCACTTTACTCAGTCTTGTTCTTTGACTAACGACAGTATAAGAGGCACACTGGGCTCACTCGCACCTTTGTCGTTAAAGCGGACGAAGAAGCTGCACGATCTCTCTCTAGGTTCAGCAGGATGGGCAAACTGCTGAACGGGTGTGGTGCGGGCGAACCCACCCCATTGCTGGACAGATCATGTTGAGCTTGTCCATGAGTAGCGCCAAGGCTCTGCAAGTCCTCATGGAACGTCGGCTGTTGGGTCATTCCAAGGCTGCGTACTGTGGTGGTAGGTGTGGTGCTGGAGCATACGCGGTTCACGTTGCCTGTACGTTTGGCGTGCATGACGGTGCGTGCCATGAAACAGGACATGTCGAAACAGCGCATCATGGCGGATGCGTGACATGTGTCCAAGGTAACATCTTGCGTGGCGATTGAGACGAGGCGTCCCGCGACGGCGGCGACTGGCGGCCTCAAGCCCCATCTTCTCTCGACAAACCCTCGCAACCGGTCGTCAGGTTCAGCTTGACCCTCGACAATGCATTTGGTATTAGTCATTCTCGATGAGAAGCTGTCCTCCGATACAACTGAAGAAGGTTGACTGCACATCTTCGTGCGTACGGAAACCCGAGTCATCAAGTCATGAGCTTTCAGGAACACAGTCTCTGAGCTCCATAGCGGTCCGGCATCTGCACAAGATCCGGTGTCTTGATCAAAGACTAACCCCGATGGCATCTGCCTTGGGAGACAGCACTAACGGTCTTCCTGGCCTTCCAGTATCTTCGACAAGCCGCTTACCGCGATGAACGAACATGCACTGAAGTTTGCTCCGCAGCTTCGTGCCTGTGCTGTCTACCGAAGTGGCCCGGTATGTAACGACTGGACATCCGACGGAACGACTTCGCTGACCCTGTTGTAGGTCCACCCTTGTTGCGATGATTCGTAACTCCTTCTGGAATGTTGCTCGCCAACCGTACATCCAGTCATCCTTCGACGATCTCTTCTTTTTACACTTCCCATACTCTCTCAGGCAAATGCCGATGGCGAGATGAATGTTCTTATGTCCTTCTCTTGCTTTTGTTCGTCCTCTTTTCTGCTCGCCCCACCTGCCTTTAGGCCGATGACTGTGGCTGATGGAGCATTCTCGCCTCCAATCCCTTCCCTGCTCTTACTGATCTCCTTCGGCTCTCCCGTCCTCCTTCCTTTGCGCATATTCCTTTCAGGCCAATGCCAATGGCGGACCGAGTATTCTGCATCCACACTCTCCTTGATCTTCCAACTCCCTGCTCTTACTTTATCTTCCTACTCTTCTCTCGTCTCCTTTCCTCTGCACACATGCTTTTCAGGCCAATGCCAATGGCGGATCGGGTATTCTGCTTCCACACTCTCCTTCATTCTCCAAATCCCCGGTCTTACTTTAGTTTCCTTCTCTTCACCCGTCTTACCCTTCTGCGCTCGTACCTTTCAGGCCAACGCCAATGGCGGACCGAGTATTCTTCTTCCACACTCTCTTTGATTTTTTTCAAATCCCTGATCTTACTTATCTCCTTCTCATCCCCCGACTCCCTCCTTTTGCGTACATACCTTTCGGGCCAACGCCAATGGCGGACCGAGTATTCTTCTTCCACACTCCTCTTCATTTACCAATCTCTCCGTCCTGCTTCTTGCGTCTGCTCCTCCTTTACGCATCTCCACAATATGCCTGCGACTGGCAGTGAACCTGCATCATGGGTTGGCCTCCGAAGGGCTTCTGAAGAGATTCATCTTCAGCGAATCGAATGAGTCCGATCTTCGCGATGCATTTCCAAATGCATCCCAACCTCGGCCAGGGCCTTTCGCACCTGATGGTGTTCGACCGATAACAGCAACTACCCAGAGGTTTGACGTCAGTGAACGCCGCTCCGGACGTGCTTGCCCTTCCGAATTTCGTTCCACGGCATATGTTCCTGTTCTGTTGCCTGACATCCCTGCATCTGCTTGGGTCGACAAACATTCTTGTCCGGAAAAGAGAGTGACCACGCTCCGTACCACCAGATTCAAATTGAGCGATACATTTTCAAATCCACCGAACTCCGGGGCCGAACTCAGTGGCAAGACGGACAGCGTTGAGAACGATGCAACACGGGGCCTCCCTGGCTTGAGACTTCCCGGACCCTCAATACGCGATATATTGGGGTTGAGGCGCATCATGGATGGCATCGCTTTAGGTCTTGCTTGGCTGTTGTCGACAATCAAACTCCTCGAACTCGAACTGCTGCAGTATCTCCTACTGGCACCACTCCCGCTCAGTCGACCCGCCTTGTGATACTCTTGCTGACCTGCTCGGTGCATCCCCTCAAATCTCGTTGTGCACATAACGAGTATAGCACTCCGCTCACGATCGATTATACTTAAGCGAAAGGCTAAAGCGGAATCATGACGCCGTCTCGCTCGTCATACCGACTCATAGTCTGGGCTACGGTGTTTTGAGGTGTTCGGACGCCTTTTCCGCAAGCGAGTAACCAATTCGGAGACCCCCTGCGGAAGACGTCGGAGCAACGTAGGTGGCCCAAGGCCATTTGGATTGGTAGGATGCTGGTGATCATGTTCGGCTCCACCGGACCGAGGTATGGTCCTCGCTTCTGATCTTATGGCAACGTGGGATTTCCCTAGATCTTAATCTGAGCTTCGCGGAATTATAGCAACCTGGTCCGTGGCTTGGAAGCGCGCAAACATCGATTACATATCCCCAGGCCAGCCTCGCCCTATCATACGAGCATCAGCCTTTGATGTCTTGAGCTTTAGGCCAACTTGGATGCTGTATATCCGAGAGGCTTGGGTTGTGACACAGAAGCCGACGCTGCATTGGGCAAAGAAATCCGGTCGGTGCGACACATTTCACGTCGATCGCGGTCACCATGGTGTCTCTTTGTTCGTAAGGGCGACGATGCTATTGCCCGGATTGGCACGCCTCGCGAAGTGAAGCAGCACATGTGTTGCAAGTCGAAATATCGTCGTTCGCAGGGTCCGGTGTATATTGTTGGCCGAGAGTTTATGCGTTTTACTCGGCGGATACGTTGAGTGATCTGGTCAGCCTCTATATGAACGTCCACGCGGCTTCCAGGTGGTCCTTCGCTGGAGGGAAGAAAATGATATATCACATCACTCCTTTCCGGAGACGAAGCTGTGGCTACCGTGTGCCATGGTCTGGGAGGAAGCCGAATCAAGTAACCGAGGCGAGCGTTGACTCTGGCGTGAAAGCCGTGCGCTACCATCGTACGTGTACGGATGACAAGAGATATCTCACTCGGTTAGGTTGCTAGCGGTCCTAGGAGAGGCTGGTAGTTACGGATCCCCAAGATGGTTCACCGATGGCTCCAACAGTCATCTTCGAGCGTCGAATATCCCGTAACGATGCGTCTGGACTCTGGGCTACCATCATCCCGATGCTTACGGAACCCATTCTGGACTCTGTCTCACCGCCGTATGAGCACTTGGGGATTAGGTGTCACCCTATTTACGTGCCGGAGAGGTGCCACAACGGTTGGGAACACTAGGAAAGGGTCCGAATCGTTGCGAGAGGCCATCCTCGTGCGCCACGTCGAAAGCCAGGGCCGTGCTCAGACCACATAGTCTGGTGGTACGGGGGAAGCTCTCTTGGACGTGTCGTACTTCGCGGTCTTGGGATTGTTGTACTTCGCTTTCTTGGACATGTCGTACCTCGAAGCTGGTGCCATGGCCTGTCAACAGAGATGACTGTGCTCGGCCAGTCTGGTCGCTGAATCATAGGACGTGGTAAGACAAGCAGTTCTGCTGTCGTATTTCGAGATGTTCAGCGGAAACATTAGGCACCTGAAGCGTGCTGGAGCCGGACCATCTACTCTCGACGACTCTCATACATGCTAGCAGGCCCGTAAGCCACTTTTCTTGTGGGAAGAAACTTGGTTGTAGCCGCAACCACGCTGTCTTGCGGCCCCCGCTCCTCGTTTTTTATAACATGCCTCCGGAAAGCCTCGTGGCGTTGGACAGTCTCTGCCTCGATCTCGCTGAGTCTCTTGCCGTTGTTTTCGAGATGTATTTCAGCGGAGAGGCAGATTCTCAAGAGGAAGGGACAGCCAAGACTCGCATCCATAATCGCGCGGAGGTGCTGTGGATTCATCGTCGCTTATGCCGCTACCTCCATACGTACGACAGCTTCCGAACCAGTCTTCCCGAGAGAAAAACGCGTCTTGGTGTGCGATTCTGGACGGACGGACGGAGGCGAAGGACCCTTTCGACTGAGATGGACATTCGTGATCGCTTGTAATAGTGGCATCAGCATTGCTTATTCAAGTCAAGACGAGAGCTTACTGGGTTCACTATGGGCTCTCATCCGAGGACTGCCATTCCAGGATCCATTATGAAATTAGGATAGTCTCTCTGCCAGCCAGACTGACGGTAAGAGTTTGGTTGTTAGGTTTGGTCTGGGGCTTGGGCCTGGACCTCGCCGTACTCGTTCGACGCTCCTGAAGGCTTTCCACACGTGGTGTCGGTTTGGCGCCGCGGACAGTGATACCTCCGCGGTCCTCCTTGTATGCTGGCTTTCGCGGACTGCCAGTAGCACACCAAACCGGTGGATGTTCAAGGAGAGCATGTCTTGTGGCTCACACACACAACAATCCGAGTTTGTTAAGCGATAGGGCTTCGAGGCTACTGCACCCACTTCGAGCTTGGCTACGCATATCTCAGGATATGCCCTTTTCTTATCGAAGATCGTTTGAGTTTCGGTGTGAGATGGTTGTGTATGGAGTGCGTTTGGGCCGGCTGATGGGCTTAAGAACCGGTATCCTGTTGTGAAGGTGTCCGTCTTTGGGCTGTGAGGCGACCCCAAACGCTTGGGACACTCACTATCCTCCATCTTTGTTGACGAGTCTCGAAATGCCCTACGCAAAGGCTGAGCAGCGAACGATGCACCATCCCAAGCTTCGGAAGCTATGACTCTGCACGCAGTTTGCTCGCGAAGCGTTATGGGTCGAGAGGTGAATATTTGCCCTCGACAGTAGGCCATTTATACCGTTTAGAAAAGGCCGGCGGGGGCCGCGCTCATCCATGGAAGAAGAGACGGGCTCCTTGTTCTGTCGGCTGGATAGTATCCATCTCGGCGGTCGTTATCCTGGCTGGCGCCATTGGTGTCAACCTGTCGACTTCCATTGGGACCTTTCGCGATAAGAGCATGAGGGCTCGTACCGTTTGTCTCGTGCCTTTTGCCTCACGACGCTGGGGTATACGTGTGTCGCTGTCGTCGGAAGCCCAGCGAAGCCAGGAAAATAGCGCTTCTGGGATTGCGCGCTAGCTGGGCTTGAATGGCTGCAGGGCGTTGAAGACCTTCATGGCGTCAATTCGGAGTCTGAAGATACGTGAGGGCGGGCAAAGGAACAGTACCTGCTGGTTGTGTGTCGGCTCGTCTTGCCGCCCTTCGTATCTCAAGCCCCCATTGCTAGAACGACTAGAGTTGCTCAAGGATTCGAGGCCTCTGCTAGAACGAAAAGAACCTAGATGAATGCATAGGATGTCTACAATGGCGGGTGTCGGGCTGCCACTGTTCTCGCGGTGGTGGCGTGAACATTGATTATCGCGACAGTGGCAGAGGAAACCTACCCCGCAGCCCTTGTGCGTCGCATTGCTTTGGGAGTCGGCGTACGCAGATTATTTGGTATTCAAAGATGCCACTGTATCTGCTCCGAGAGCTCCTCCGACTCGAGCTTGCCGTCGGTTTCTTGTTGCCGCCCTCATAGCTCCTAGGGCGTAGGTGGATGGCCTTTCACCGACTGTTGTCTAGATGTTTAGTGTGTCTATTCTCGAGGCACCCTCCTCCCCGGATGAAGGCTTGACATTACCTAGGGCGTAGGTGCTGTCTAGTCGTTGTCTACGGCGTAAACCTCTCTCGAGTCGAGTGTGGCGTATTCACACATCGGTCGATCGGCTTCGTCTGCCTCCAGGGCATCCGAGTCCCGTGGGCATGCTCGAGTGATTTTTGCATGAGCCTGTACGTTTGAAGAGACTGTAGCATGCGTGATAACAGGATTGCGGACTAGCGCTGTACCTCCTCGAGCCTGCTTAGCTTCTGCGCTCCAGCCAACGACGAGAAGTAGAAGCAGGGCAACGTTTTCAAAGCTGCAGGCTTCTCCAATGTTCCCTCCCCATCCTACACTCGGATGTCGATCTCGGCGCAGTGTTGAAGGGCTCGATGGGCTTGAAGACTTAGGTGACGCGTCGCCTTAGAGGCGCCGGTCTCTCAATCCCTGTTGTTGTTAATAGCTCCGTGCTGTATCCTAACCCTACTGTGTATAGTGAGGGGTATTGTCTTAGAGCTTGCGACAGCCCCGCGCTCGAAGGTAGGAAGATGATGTTGTGACAGCACCATCCTCGAAGGTAAGAAGTTACTGTTGTCTTGAGCACAGTGACTTGCAAGCTCTCTTGCGCTAAGCTCCTGTGACCGTGAACAAAGCGGCCTAACATTCACAGTGTGTTCTAGCCCCGCTATGTATAGTGAGGGGTATCGTCTTGTAGATCGCGATAGCCCCGCTCTCGAAGGTAAGAAGACAGTGTTGTCTTAAGCGTCGTGGTTTACAAGCCGTCTTGCGCTAAGCTCCTGTTGTTGTTAGCAAAGAGGCAACATACTTACAGTGTAAGAGATAGACCTGTTCGTGTAGACCTGCGCGACAGCTTCCCGGACTGTAGACGTACAGTGGACGATTGTTGTTTGGACACGGACCTCGTCACGCGGATTTCGAGGTCTTGTTAGCACCCCGCTATCTACAGTCTACGCCGCTAGCGCTAAGCGCATGCGGTCTGCGCTGCTACTAGTAGAGCATTGAGGAGTTGTACGTCAAGTCTAGACGTGCTATCTACCTACTGTCCTACTATTTGGCTTCGACACTCGCTTTGCGGCTTCGGCGCATTCGAGTGATTTGGAGTTAGCGCACAAACTGTAACTCTGCGCTTCAGCGCATTGTGTGCTACCTACCTATGCGAGCATCTAGACTAGTAAGGATAGGCACGCTACTAGGTACTCTACGACTTTGAATCGTAGTCTTCGAGTAGTACTTACCTAGGCTTGATGCCACAGGGCCTTCGCGCTGCCGCCTTAATTCACCCTTCCGCCTCTATTGTAAATCGAGGCTCTGCAGCTTAAGCGCTTAAGCACAGCTTGCCCATTTCTACGCAAAATCAAGGGATAGAAGAAGAGTATGCTAACTACTGCCTCGTGATACTATAGGATGCAGGTTCGGCTTAATTCGTTCCTATTGCCCTCTCCATCGCAAGCTCCCCTTAATACGGCCTATGTTAGTAGCTACTCTTCTTCCTTGCTTACGATGTATTTTCTCCTTATATCCCCTCGAGTTATCGCGCAAGAGTTATCACGCAAGGTAGAGACGTGAAACAAGAGAAACATTGTTGCACGAGACGACGATGCAATTTGTGGAAAACGACGTTGTATTGTAGTAAAGTTCTATCCGTCTTCACTAATACACAAACAAAAGAAAGAAAAAGACTGCTATCTAACATCTAGGGCTAGAAATTAGATGCTGCAGTTCCTACAAAGGCTTGGGCTAGGTGCAGGCGTGTTCAACAAAGCGTCGTTGCGATAAGGCATGGTTAGCAAAGGTAGAAATTGTGCTTGTGCATGTTGGGAATGTAATTCTAGTGAGAAAGACACTGTGTTGATATTTGCTAACTAAGGTGGGGTACGGCTTGCTTGCTACCGCATTCGAATGTTTGTGATATTCTTGGCCTTGGAAATGCTAGGCATGACTTCCTAACGAACAGACCAACTATGGAGTAAAATAATCCCAATAGCCTAGGATGGCTCCGTAAGAGCGGTCCCATCAAACTCTCCCGTCTTCTTGGCGGTACCCAGCCTGATGCGTGGGTTTCCATCCGCGCCGATCTCGGCGTCGTGAGCCCTCCAACTCTCCACCAGCCCCCAAACGCCGGAGGGGGGGGGGGGGGGGGGTAATGAAGTTGAGTTGGTGGTGGATACTGTGTTTTCAACTTCATACCCCGCCATTCGTACAAACACAACCTGCCCCTTCACTGCGCGCAAAGATTGATAGCGTGCAGACGATGGAGTCACGGGCACTCCGTTGCGGCGCGCAGTGGAACGGCAGGTTGTGCTTGATGGGTGCGGAGGACACTGCGGCGGCTGTTGCATGTTAGTGAACAAATTAGAGTGAGAGAAAAGCTAAAAAACTTACTTCACATATAGTGAACCGCCGCCACCATCTGCCCTCACCTCAAAAGGTTGCCCACCGGGGCCTATTATAACTAGTTAGCGGGAGGTCTAGAAAAGTCACAAGCGACGACAGGAAACTTACAGTGTAGACAAGTAGTCAAAGGGTTACCCGCCGAGGCAGCAGCAGCAGCAGCCCCGGCAGCTTCTTCATCTGCTGCCGGCGCCATGCCCAACCTCTTCTTCATTTTTGAGTGGTCGGACATGGCCGCTGCTGCGGCGCTGCCGTTGGCCGGCGGGTGAACCGGAAGTAGGCCGAAGCCGTGCTCGATGCATAACTCTGGGCAGCGAGGACCGCTGCGCCAGTTGTCGGAGACCTTGTGAGGGAGAAAGAAAACAGGAGGTGACGGAGCAGAAAAGCTTTACTTATAGAAGTGGGGGTCTTGGCAAGCTAGGGACGGAGAGACAGTGGCTCCGGAGCATTGAAACGCTCGTTTGATGACTCATCTAGTCAGGGTGAGAGAGGAATCAGGTTTTCGGGGCTCGCTAGTCCAATCAGGAGGCAGCAGGCTGGGTGTTCACTGTTTGAGTTTCTCTCATGGTGTTCGCGAGGGCCGCCGACCAGGGCCTGGGCCCTGCTGGTAGTTCCTTTGGACACTGCGCTCGAAACATGGCACTGTAAATGAAGCGTAGCTTGCGTAGATCTATCTATATCCGATGTGACTTCATATTAGGCCTTCGAAAGGAACACTGCACGCGAGCAAAACAAGAACTCCCGCCCCGATGCGCTCTCACCGCCGACAACGCCAGTGGTAGGAACAACAAGAAAGCCCATGAACTTGGTTCAGCTATGAAAAGGTACGAAAGGGGATATACACTCCCATAGCCCACCGGCACACGTGTATGAGAGAAAATAAAGTCATCTAGCACCATGATGAGCGTAAGCATCAAAAAGGACCGTGAAACAACATTCCATCCTCACGCTAACACACAGATCAGAATCGTCGCCGATCCAGCAACTCCTTCTCCTCAATAGCCTAGTAGAGCGTCATACTGCTCCTCTTTCCTCGAAGACCAGGCGCAACAGACCTGCCACCTCCATCGCGACGGTCCCGCAAATCTCTTACACGCTTAGGCGCCGCGCCACATACCCCTAGATCCTCACCACCATCTGCCGGATCGTGCAGTTCGCGCATCGATTGCGCTCGTACACGCTCCAGCCTTGCGTACTGCTCATGCGAGGCTTTTGAGGCCGTGTACTGCGCTTGGGGGAGGACGTGTGCGTCGACACAGGCAGTGTTCTTGGAGCGCGATCCACGAGAGCGAGAAGAGCGTTGAGATGCGCTAGATTCGGATAGTGGAGGTTGGCCTGCCATAACGCCTTTGTTGTAACTTTCATCTGTTACTTGTAACCTAGTCGCTGGGAGCGTTCTATCCGGTCGGAGGGAAAGCGACAAGTGTATCGGAATAGGCGAGTGGGTCCGCAAGACATATCCCGCCGGAGAGTGAAGAGGTTCATGGTCTTGGGCGAATGCTAAGGTTGAGGGCGAACGTTCTCGCCGCTCAGAGTCGCATGCATAGCTAACAGGCCGCTGGCGTTGTCGAGGTTCCAGAAGTGTAGGTGAAGGATTTGCAATATTCCTACTTCTGGGCCTGGGATGGCTTCGCTCAGGTTGATCAAGAGAGCCCGCTGCACTGGGTCGCCTTATTAAAGAGGCCTCTTCTGGCCGTACGTATATTCTGGCGCTGTACCGACCGGCCTGTGACGGAAGTTCGTCCACAGCACTTTGTCTAGCACGGCGTCTGGGTGATAGGTAGTAGTCGCTCGATCTCAACTCGTGCGAGAGCAATCCGAAAACATGCAATGAGCTGTCAGAAGATGACTGGCTATGGAGTCCACTACCAGCATATACGTCGCATCTGTTCGGATCTTCCAGGTAGAAACGGCTGTGTGAAGGGAAGTACTTTCCGCCCAGTTCGTGGCTCGACGGACAAGGGCTTTGATAACGGGAGTGTGGCCTTTGCAAGGGTAAGGAACGCTTCGGTAAATTGACTCCCGACCCTGAGTATCCTGAATTGCTCATGCTTTGCAATCGTTCCGACTCCCATTGAATATGCTCTTCCCGTGCATCCGACGTTCTCCTGTGATAATCCATTACCGTCACCAAAGCCTTCCCAATCATCTCTCTTGTCTCTGTTGACGACGTCAATTCAGCGTCGTGTTCGCCTCTATCGATAGGAACAGCGCCAGCATGCGAGGGACAAATGTGCCGCAAAGCTCGATCATCCATGCGAAGGAGATCGCAGCCATTGCCTTTCCAACGCCAGCATGTTTCAAGCACCCATTGTGAACATGTTTCAGTCAGACCAAACGCCTCGGTGGTAAAGACTAAATACAGAAAGTATCGGACCTCTTCGGTGGTAGCTGTCGGGCCTGGGAGTTCTGAAGGCGCATGTTCATGACGACTTTGCGCAACCGCACTGGGGTCCCTCGGCAGCTGGAACCTTTTCGCCTTCAATGGCTGTGATATCGATATGGAAGCATCTACGGGTGTGAGATGATTGCTCGCCGATCTTAGAGAAGACCTAGAAGAAAATTTGTGCAAGAAGTTCCTCAACGTTTTGGTTTTTGACGTGCTCATGTTGTGGAAAGCTTGCGTATAGATTGGGCAGCGCGTACGAGGCAATGGCGAGTATGTCCAAAGACTCTTCGAATCGAAGTTTTGGAGCTTGAACTCAAAATAGAGGATGTGGATTGATAGTAACAAATGAAGCGCGGTATTAGGCGAAAATGAAGGTTGAAGTGAAATGGACGTTCAGACGCTATTAGATAGAGCCCGGGGAACCAACACATGACTCCCACAGGCGATGAGGGGTTTGGCCATTACATCGTCACCATAGGTGCCTACATATTCGAAGAGCACTGATGAGGGCCGCTTTACGGACGCTGGCATTGGTCTGCGCCCAACTAGTGTGGCGCAATAGTCGGTAGCGAGACGACCCACGGGTCATTGCAGTGCGATTCGTGGCTGTGCGGGGGACGGCCCCATACAACACCGAACCGTTCGTTCATTGAGACTTGGCCTGACGCATCGAGACATCCGTATCGGAGAGGCCACAATGGGACCTGACACAGCACAGATTCCTGGTAAATCTTCAGTCCGCGGATCAGAGTGGTGTCATATCTTCTTTTTCTGTCCCAAGAGTGATCAAAAACCAGGGCTTCTTGTGATATAGATGTTGTCCCAACTACCTGTAACTAAGGGTTGTCAAGACACTCGCAAGTGCTCATCCCCTTGAGCAAGAAGGATGTGGCATCACAATAGGACGCTGATAACCAACTTGAGCGTGGGGGGCGAGCTGTGCCGCATTGTTCATGGGTACTAGGTACATGCCAGGAGCCGCCAAAGGAACGTCCTGGTCGGGCTGCGAGCGACTCCCTCCTCTGCCAGCTATCTGGCACGTTCGGCACCCTACAAAAAAGAGGAGTTATATGCGAACTTCGGGATGATCCCCTGGGTATTGCTAATTCCCTTCAATTCCTGAATTATCCGCAGCCTTCTCTTTCGCTAGAATCGGAGATCGTTTAGCTGTTATCTCGACGCAAGAGACTAATGCGATAGTGGGAGAGCCGTTTACGAGGTTGCGCTAAGTTACCCGTCAGCTGCGTGAATGATTTCGGTCGCGATAAATCATAACAGCGACCAGTGACGGCTAGGTATTTGAACGAGAAGCCATGCGGAGGCGGCAGCTGACCAATCTCCTGAAATTAGCAGTCGGGTCCAATAAAGAGGAGGAGCACGATTAGCATGCGGTGCAGTAGTGACGTATGGTGTTGCGATTTCTGCGTGCACGTGCTAGCGCGGTGCGGGGGGATGGCAACCCCTGTCGATCATTCCCGCGCCGGAGGGTCTCAACTCCAACCCCGCGACACGAGCAAGCCTAGCGAACCCTAGGAATCTACGATGATGCCACTACCTCCAGACCTGATACAGCATGCAGTCATTGGCATTTTGATACAGGAACATCCTTTCAAGGGGTACGTGTGGGAGACGCTGCTCCCCCACCACCCGTTTTGAAGGTATTTGTGGAATGACGAGGTATTTGAAGGTGGCAAATGTTCCAGTCATCCCTATTTATCCGAGCAGACAGGTTGCTCAGTGTCTCTGGTTCCAAGATGCTGATCGCACCTAAGTAGAGTCTACTCTGCTTTCTCCTCCTCCATGCCGCTTCACGGAGCGCCTCCCAACCCAAACTTAGACCATATTGCGCTCTACTTAGTATGTCGACGAGCAAGCTTTTCATGCCAACACTCCTTCTTTGCGCATGTGACTAACATCATCCACAAGCCGGAAAACATCCCGCCTTCTCCATCAACGCTTAGCATATCTCTTGCCAACGCCGCCTCTCATCGAGACCCAACGAGAGCGCTTCGTCCTACCTCCCCACCAGAAGATGAACCCCATGCATTCTTCCCCGTCCGCGGCCTCGACGATGCGTCGTCTCCCTCACAGTGCAGCATCTCAGCCCACGGGCCCCGAAACCCGAACCGGCACCTGGTGAAGCGCCCCCTACAATGCGGCGGAGTGGCACAATACACTCCCTTTAATCACCGAATATGCGCGAGGCCCACGAGTGCTGAGGGGAAGAAGAAAGACTTCGAAGGCTTGTTGAAGTGGAGGCTATGCGGCTTCATAAGGCTGCAGCGGCGGAGGCGCAAACATTGCGAGAAGATGCTGAATGAATGTTTGAGGTGTTTCGCACTGGCCTGAATTTCTTTGGTGGGCCGAGTTTGAATGTTGAGCACGAGACTCAGAATGGGCATCGTGAGATGATTTTGACTGGCCATGGATTGAGAGATATGTCTCAATGCGCCGCCCAGTGAAAAGCGCAGAAGGAGCATAAACAGAGGCTTAGAACTGAAGGCGCTGACCATCGTTCGGTCTACAGGGGAGAAAATGAGTGGTTTTCAAGATGAACGGTTGCTCGGAAGTAATGGTCTTGCAGCGGCTGGTTTCAGCGACCGCTGCAAGGTAAAGGCTCTTGTGGCAACTTGCAAAAATGCAGAAGGATGTGGTAAGTGAACTTGTTAGCTCAGCACTTATTTATCCTTAATGTCAGAGTCACATTTCTCACACCGTCTCTCATAGTTGAACACCTCCTGTTACTAGTTAGAAAGTTGCTTACAGGTTCCCCCGTCCGAAGGAGATCCTTTCCCTTTGCTTATGATTCCTGCGAGTGCATAGCCACAGTACTTCTCCATGCTCAGTCCTGTCCTAGGTTCTCGTCCCCTTCAAAACCAGATATTCGATCCTCACAGTGAGCACTCCTGCCCCTGGCGCACATTGGCAGCATCGCCCGCTTCTCTAGTTTCAGCCAACCAGCCAACTCTACGCCCTATACCTCCTAATCTTCGGCGTCGCACTCAGTGGGATATCCGGCCGACCCGTCGTCCTAATTCTCTCCATGATCAGCCTTTCTGTCTCAATCAACGACCGACCCGGCGTACTTTGGCGCTGCCTTGATGGGCTCCTCCAACGCTCCGCGCCATCTCCCTCCCTTGTCTCGTCTGCGTACATCCTTAGGGTATCGCCCAGTCGATAGCTCGGCGATGGCGGCGCAAGTGGAGAGGAGACCGAGGCCGAGGGGCTTCGCGGGCCGTAAGCGCTCAGTCCAGTGTTGCTGGGTGTGGTTTGAGCCCAATCAGGCCTCCCATCTGGGCGCAAGCGCTGTGTAGAGGGCGAGGCGATGGGTTGGAGTGGGATTGCGCGGTTCTGCGCTGCGCGGCTCTCAAGATCGGACTTCTTTCGCACCCGGTATCGGTAGTATGTTATGGCGAGAAAGATAATGATGATCGCGACGACAATGCCGGCAGCTATGGCGGCGTATTGGTCGTTTTTGTGGAGCCTTTGGAGGGTTAGCAGGCAGCTTAAGGGATACTGCGGGTACGTACACGTACCAAGGTCGATCTCCCGTCGAATCTTTCTGTTGTGTCTCAGTCGGCGTAGGCCTTGCGCTGGTCGGTTGGTTCGTTGTCGTAGACGTACTCGGCGTACCCATTGTTGCTAGGGTCGAGGATGCAGTCGAAGTAGGCGTTGGTGTCCCACAAAAGCCATTGTAATATTGTTGAATGGCCTGATCATCCTGATCGCTACAGACAGTGTGGCAGATCTTACCGCCGACATGTAGGCTCCGAAGGTATTCTGACTGGCATACGCAGTCGACGTAGGTGTTTCGATCGGCGACGGGGGAAGCGGGCGGAACGCAATTCGATTCGGAGATCTGGAGTATCTTGCATGACCTTGCGCAAGAAGGAAGCTTGAGGTAATCAAAGACCACTTGTTCTCCGGCCACGCCTGCTCCTCGCGCGCGCATTTGCTTTGGGAAGGTGGTTCGAAATTGCATGTTGAGAGAAAGCGTGAGTTCGACGGTGGTTGAACGGTTGCAAAAGGCGGAGGTGTTTGGTTTCTTCTTAGGCCAGGGCAGAAAGTAAATAGTCCAGTGAGGCGCTGCGGCCTCAGTTTATCAGTGACGGCGCCTCTCTCGAGTAAGAGTGGGTCCAAGCTTTCCACCCTCTCCAGCTGCATGACATTCACATTTCACGCAGGATGAGATTACCACGACAAGCTCTCCAGAAACTCTTGTGCCATTAGCGAACCCATTCACTGTGTCTAAATCACTGAAACACAGTTTCTCAATGCAAAGAGCCGGAAATGCGCTTTTCAGTCTTGTTTACAAACTACGATTCGGATTATCAGCATGGCGGAAGCACCCAAGACGCAGCTGCCTCATTCGACAGCCCCGCATCATATCCAAACTTTTCCCGCCTTGCCTCCATCCGTCCTTCATCTCACTATCTACACATCTGACCGGACCGGCGTACTTCGTCTGCAGCACGCTGCACCACCACGTCAAAAGACTAAAGCTTGAACGCTATCCCCGCGAGGGACCTAGTCACTGTTGCTAGCAGATGGCTCTGTAGCCTAATAACAGGTAAGTACAGGACACTTCTCTCGTTGCTTTCGTAGCTGACACGTTGGAAAGGCCAGATAAAGGCCAGATAAAGGCCAGATAAAGGCATGGAAGCCTAAGCCGCAATAGCTCTCTGCAATCCACCCCGAGGGTATGGTGCCCATGTGTCGTCGTTACCAGCCATACAGTACGGGTGTATTATCTTTAACCTCACCCAGGTCAGTCCTGGGTGTGCTTCGGCATTTTCGCCAACACCGTCACCTTCGAATAAGCAATTTGAGAGAACTCGGCTTTCGAACGGGTCTCTCCCGGGCTGGACCCAGGTCGGTCGTAGCCAGCAACGGCAACAACCCCTTCTTCACCGAGCAGAGCGATGGGGCGATAAGTTTAGATCTTCTTCGATGGCTGCACGGGGTCCGAACTCCGTGGTAGACCACAGGGGCAACAACCCCTTCTTCACAGAGGGTAGCGACGGTGGGGAAGTTTTCATCTTGCTCCTTACTTGTCAAGGGTTCGTTAGCCAGCACCGGCAACAACCCCTTCTTCACCGAGCAGAGCGACGGTGGAGAAGTTTCAGTCTTGCTCCTTGCTTGTCAAAGCCTCAAAGGCCTGCTAGCCTACATCGGCAATAACCCCTTCTTCACCGAGAAGAGCGACGGTGGAGAAGTTTAGATCTTCTTGGATGGTTGCCCAGGGTCTGTGGTAGCCTATACCGGCAACAACCCCTTCTTCACAGAGCGGAGCGACGGTTGGTAAGTTGAGTCTTCTTCGATGATAGGACATGATTGCTGACTGAGCTTGTAGATATACTGTTATGGGGGTCTGACAACGCCGCAGTCTTTGTAGAGACCGATGACAAACCCAAAGATGCCACAGATACCAAAGCTCAAGCTGGTGTCAAAGCTATGGTAAGGTCGCTGCCTAGTTTCCTGCAGCATTGCTTGCTCGTCGCTAACATAACAATCGCCAGCTACATAACCCTCACCCAAGACTAGACCGCCAGGGCCAACACTAGGCTAGCTCCTATCACAAGGGGTCAAGCGTTTTAGCCAAACCCGACGCCGAACACCTCACGCACGTGCCCCCAAGTTCGCCTTCATCGCACTCGTTTCAAGGAATCGTCGTCGCTGTCTGCTCAAAACAGTCTCTCCATATTGGATCACATGCAGAATATCAAACCCTGGGAGGAAGTCATAGGCTGACACGCGGCATTGGATCTGACACTGCATACTCAGGTAGGTCGCCTGCTGGGAAGAGTATAAAGTCAGCTAGAGTGATGAGGATCGGGAGAGAAAAGCTTGATAGACAGCTGGCACTTCGACACTGTGCGCAGGTAGCTTCAGACGATGATGTCACTTAGACAGCGCAACGTTTGATTTCGGGAAAAGCACGATTATTGAATATGCAGTCCTGTACTTCCCTTCAAGCACTACCTATGGATGATGTGTATGTTGCATGGCATCGAAGTTGCATGGGTAAAGGCATACCAGTCGTTCGCTGCTTCCGAACCAATAAAAAGATCATACGTGTCATCATTCAATGTCTTAGGTAAAGCTCCACACCTCGCGAACGCAACCATCCTTCTTTCTCTCTCAGCAAGCTTTACTTTGTGAAAACATTACAATACCCAAGTGAAGTTGCAGTGCGGTCTGCAGCCCGGCTTTACTCGTGCGCGCATTTTCGCTGAGCCTCAGTGCGAAATGGAGAGATACCATGACCGGCTTGTGTCCATGAACTTGGAAACAGTAGGATGATGTATGAGGGCAAAAGGTACGTAGGTAGTCTCACATTTTCTACCATTCAATTCTCCGTACGTTCCGCCATTTTAAAGAACGATGCAGCAGCCTATGGCTGTGGTGTTGTATGCGCGTGTGTTTGTGGTCTCTCTTTCGTACACATTTCGAAAGAGGATAAGAAACAGTCGTTACCACATCGAGGACGTGACGTGCTGAAGCGCAAAATGGTATATTAGTAGTCAAACTCTTTTCTTTTTCAGTCAATTCATGCACGAGTCAGTGACGTCGAGGAAGCATGCAGCCGGTTTCTATGTTTAAGATGATGCACATGCTTGTTGTGGTGAGTTGTGTGCGAGTGAGAGAACAACGCGGATGAGGTTATCCTAAACCGAAGTCCAGATTGTAGCTGTGAGGAGAGGAAAGCTTGGTAGATGTCTTCTATATTATTCCAAACCAGTAGTAGGGATGCAGACAGGTTGCAGGTGTGGGATAGAAGCAAGTTGGTGTTGTTGTTGTTGTTGTAGTGCGGAACTGCATCGGAGCGGAGGAGTTCACGAAGAACATAAAGCACACAGCTAAACAACACAGTATACTCTTAGAAAGGGGGCTAATAATCATTCTTAGAGCGCTCTATGTCATGGAGAGAGGGCAATTGCACCCAAATGGCGATGTTGCAGCCCAGTCCTGCCGTCCAAACCTTGGTGTTTGGAGGAGACAATCCTGCATGCCACTGTATCTATAACACTCCCTTTTCTTCGGAACTGCCAGGCAAACGGCCACAATGTTTAGGCAGCCAATATTACTAGCCCCGCCAATGACCCTCAACCTCACCGCCCGCACACCCCTGCCCTGCTCCCGCCTCCCGCACGGTCGCCCCACTTCTTTCACCCCCCCCCAGTATATATCTTAGAATATTCTGTATCCATTCATCAAGACGAGAACAAGGCATCCGATGCAACCATTTCCGGGAGGAATGGCCGAGTGGGGGAGGATGGAGGAGGTTAGATTTGGTGTCCACGGAGGACTCAACAGGTGCGAGAAATAATTTCCTATGTTATATCTGGAATCCGGATCCCAGGATATTCGGCAACCGGCAACACGGCAGAGGATGAGGATTCGAATCACGACTATAACAAACACCACAAGACGTAGGCACCAAGTAGGTATGTATCTAACACACCTTGGTGATGGCCGAACTTTTTTGTTCTTGCTCCCACCTTTTGGCACTGCCTCTTACTTCATTATGTCCTTTTTTTGTTTAAGTATATGAGCGTCATACGCGTGCAGCGGTGCTGTAAAAGCTTACTCGAATATGTAGGCTGCACTCTTGTTTTGCTAATGTTTATTTCTGCACTCACTTATTATTATGTCCTGCCCCACCTACCACCCACTCCGGCGCCACCTCAGCACTATTATCTTAGCCGTGCTATATCCATGCATCACATAGTAGTCGAGATAGATATACATTGTCAATTGCATATGCAAAGTCACTATACGCTGGGGCGCTACGCGCTTTCGTCATTGCAAAGTTCTACTCTTATCCATGCATCACATGGTAGTCTGGA
>ML975269.1:119558-208609 GCA_010015605.1 Decorospora gaudefroyi
CTACTCTTATCCATGCATCACATGGTAGTCTGGATAGATATACATTGGCAATTGCATATGCAAAGTCACCATACGCTGGGGCGCTACGCGCTTTCGTTATTGCAAAGCTCTACCTATCCATGCATCACATAGTAGTGTAGATAGATATACAACTTCAATCGCATCTGCAAAGTCACTATATGCTGGAGCGCTACGCGCTTTCGTTATTGCAAAGTCATACCCTATCTATGCATCACATAGTAGTCTAGATAGATATACAACTTCAATCACAACCGCAAAGTCACTATACGCTGGGGCGCTACGAGCTTTCATCATTGCAATAATCTGGCGCTTTCATTCTTCGCTGCCTCCCACCTCGCTCCCAGGGACATCACACATCTCTACCAAGTGTCTCCATACGCTGGGGCGCTACGCGCTTCCATTATTGCAATAATATGGCTCTTTAATTGTTGCCCGCCTCCCATCTCGCTCCCATGGACGTCCCACATCTCTACCAAAAGTAACCATACGCTGAGGCGCTACGCGCTTCCATTATTGCAATAGTCTGGCGCTTTCATTGTTTGCCGCCTCCCACCTCGCTCCCATCGACGTCCCACATCTCTACGACAAGATCAAGAACGCTAGGAGCGCACGCAATAGGAAGATGCTACACTACGACACCAAACCCCAGCCTACTGCCTCTCCCCCTCGAAGAACTCCCTCGTCAGCACCATCCCCTGCTCCGTAGCAGTAACCCCCTCCTCGTCCCCACACAACCACTCTATATACACACCCGGCAATCCCAGCCTCAGCCCCGAGAGCCGCAGGCGCGAGTCCGGCTTCAGAACATACCGCTCATCCGCTTCCCTGAACACGAATTGCCTCATACCAACCGCACCCAGCACCCATTGAATCGAGAGCGTGCCGTGCACAAACGCATGTGCAGGCGGGTGGCAAAGCGTATTTACAAGGCTACGGAGCGACGGCTTCGGTTCGGGGACGACGCATGAGAAGGGTAGGGTGCCAAAGTTGATTATGGCTTGCGGCGCGTTAGAAGAGTTTGCGAGGCCGAAGGCGAGGCCGGCGTTTACCTTGGAGCTCTCTTTGTTCGAGTATTGATTGCGCTCTGGACTCGGCATGCTGGTTGATGTGGATGGTATGGGGACAAACGCGGTCGGCTCCGTTGACGTATTCGTGGCGGAGGGTGAGGCGCGCTTTGTCGGGGGCGGCTGTGAATTGTTGGGGTCTGACATGGCTGGATGGTTGTTAGTTGTACGCTTCGTGATTGGGAGCGCCAAGGAGTGCGCGGTGGTGTACGGGTGTGTGATGCGCGCATGGTTGAGTTGCAGTGGTTTGGAGGGACCTGGGGTTGAGCGAGTGGATAGATTATGGCGAGTGGGCTAATGTGTTTAGAGTTGCAACACTGTGTATACTCTTGGTCATGCATTTTCATGACGACCGGTGAGATGGTACACATGGAACGCGGGGAAGATCGTCGAGTGTATTGGTTACCCATACAGTGCACGATGTTCCTGAGGTTGGTGTGACGGGCCTCACTTCACTGCTGCCCACAATGCTATTGTCCATCAACTACTGCCTATTCAGCATGCGCTGCCCGTATACAATAGCACAGTCCGTATTGGACTTGGTGCCGTGATATTTCACAATGTCCCCTGCGCCGGTTTCTTTATGTGAATAGTCCTTCTCTTCCAACCGTTCCAAATCCCCCAGGTATCCCAGCAACGCATCGAACAAGCCCTTTGTCAAAAGCAGCTTGATTCGTTTCAAACATGCTTCCCCTTTTCCTACTCCTGGCGCTGGTCGTCAGTTCGGTCTGTTCTGAGGAGCGAGCATGCAACGACTCACCAAAGCTGTGCTCAGTTTCCTACGATCAAATCATGCATCTCGGTGCCCATAACTCCCCTTTCTTGCGCGACGAATCGACGGGCTTTTCCTCATTCGGCAATCACTTCTTCAACACCACTGTGCAGCTGGACGCAGGCGTCCGGGTACTCAGCGCGCAGATCCACGTTGTTTCGAACCCCGAAACGAAAGCGCGTGAGTTACACCTCTGCCACTCTTCGTGCGCATTGTTCGACGTCGGGCCGGTACACGAGTGGTTATGGGAGATACGAGTGTGGATGGACGCGAATCCCCATGATGTCGTGACGCTGGTGCTGGTGAACATGGATTCGGTGGACGCACGAGAACTGGAGGCTGAGTACTCAAAGGCCGACGTTGCCCATTATGGATACATTCCTCCCATCGTCAACAAGGCGCCTCCACCATCTAGCGAGTTCAACAAGACATGGCCGACGATGGGAGAGATGATCGATGCGGGAGAACGGCTTGTAACGTTCGTGAACCCATTGACGCCAGATGAGGAAAACGCGCCGTATCTCCTCAACGAATTCGATTTTGTCTGGGAAAATGAGTATGCTGTCACAGAGGCAGCCAACTTCTCTTGCGCGCCGGATCGCCCGGACAACACCAGTACCATAGACGAAATGCGCCGTTCCGGCAGGCTTTTCTTGATGAACCATATCTTGTACTGGCAACAAGCTTTCGGAATCCAGACCCCTGACGCGCGCAACGTCAACGATACGAACTCCTGGGACGGACCTGGCGGGATTGGACTACACCTACTCGACTGCGCGAATAAGTTGAGACGACAGCCCACGTTCGTCCTCGTAGACTTTTTCAATGTCGGGCCCGCTATCGCCGCGATTGACATCTTCAATGGTATCAGAAGGCCGGTTGGCCGGAAAAGCGTAACGACTGAGGTCATAGAAGGCGGTCCGGAGAGGAAGATGTTAGGGAATAATGCCGAGAGAACTGTGGGACTGCCGCGGCTGGCATTGATCGTGGCTTTTGTGGTGGCTTTTGCTTTTAACGCAGGGTATTAGGCTGCGTGGCATGTAGGTAGAGTGCGCCTGAGAGTACTTCACGTGAGCTAATAAAAAATGTTGGAAGCACAGAGAGCACACTGCGTTTGCGAATTAAGGCAAACGCCGTCCCTTGTCACGTGCTGCTTCAAGGGCTCGACCCGCAAGAACTTCTGCGCAACATGGTGGCATTTCGTGACTGTACTGCTTCAAGGTGAGCCGTAGATGGAAAGAGGTCTAAGGGTGATGGAAATGCGGATGTCGTGGTTGTGGTGATGCTGCGGCCACGGGGAGGTTGCGGACTTCGCGGAGGTGCCAAGGTGCCAAGCAATGTTTGCAATGTTTGCAATGTTTGCACCTCCAAAACTTAACGACATCACCACTCACCAACGTGCTAGCGCTCCTACACAGCACAAGCATGGCGCCCTCGAGAGCTTATGTGCCCTCAAGAGCGCTGATCCGGGCTCTTTCACGGCCGCAGCCTCCGTCATGTCGATTGGCGCGCCCCCTTCTAGCGCAATTGGTCCGCGGTAAACGCACGAGTGCCGACAAGCCAGAGCACGATGCCAACACCACAACGGAGTCCAAAGCATCGCTACTGCGAAAGCTCCTTGGAAAGAAGACAATCTTTGAAGATGACGAGAGAATGGAGCAGGCTATGCGACCACTGTCCGACAAGGAACTCGAACGCGACGACTTGCCCGCCATCAACTGGTACGAGCAGGACCTGGACAAGGGGACGCCTCAACGTCTCATCGAGCGCATAGCAACGCCAGAAGACCGCAAAAGGGACAAGGAGATGTACATGATGATCGAAGAGTCGCAGACGAACCCCGACTACGACGACGCCAAGTTGAACCGCCGCCTCATCGATAGCCTCCTGTCGAACCCGAACTTCGCCGAGCTGACGGAAGAGCTCAGGGATATCAAGCAGAGCATCAAGTCGAAAGAAGAGCTCCGGGCGCTGGAAGAGGAGGAGGACCGTATGGCAGAGACCGAGAGCAACGAGTTCAACGCGGGCTTGCGCATGGCGACACACGACGCACTGCAAGACCTCATCAACGACCCAGACATTGGCGATGCCAAGGCGGACCTGCAAGAGGTCATAGACAGAATGCCCGAGATGGAGGACATTGACAGTCCCGAGTTCCAACAAGTGCTCCAGACGGCAATGGCTAGGCTAGACGGAAACGAGGCCATGCAGAAGAAGATCGCTGCCATGACCGCCGCCCTCGAGGACCCAAATCTTGAACAGGAGTGGGAAGAGCAGCAGAAGGAAACCGAAGAGGCTATTGCTGAAATCGAGACCCCAGACAGCGACCACGACATGATAACGCCGGAAGATATGCAGGATGTGGACCAGCTCCTGCACCAGATGCGCGCTGTCATGAAGTCTATCGGCGCCGACAGCGGTCTCGAGGCTGATCTTGACGCCGCACTTAGTGAAGACCCAACAGGAGCAGCGCAAGACGAAGATGGCGTTTTCGAGCGTGAAATGGACCCCGAGGAACTGGCAGAGGAGCTGACAAAGCTGGCGCAATCAAAGGCATCCCTGCCGCCCGAAGAGGACGAAGAAGACGTGCCTGCCGAGCTGCAAGCCAAAGTCGACAAGATCATGGAAGACCCGAAACTAATGGAGAAGCTTATGTACATTCAAAAGCTCATTGCCGAGAACAAGCCACAAAACCCAGACGTCACAAGCATCGTCCACGAAACCGCCCCCGATCCATACGGCCTCGATGCCAGTCGGACTGCCACACTGGAAGAACGCATGCAGGCCGCGCGTCAAGATCCAGAGCACAGCGCCGCCCTCCTGCGTCTCCACGTCAAACTACCCTCGCCCTTCAATATCTCGCCAGCGCTCAAGTCCTTCAACCAAGCCATCGAATTTGCATACATTGGTGCAAACGACGACATCCGCCGTGTCCTCTGGCGCTCCTACCAGAAGGCTCGAACACTGCCAACCTTTCTCCAGAATGTCAGCGACGAGGCTTGGGATATTCTGTACTATTCGCAGGCCGTCACCTGGGGCAGCAACCAGAACCGACAGGATCATTTGAGATTGCTGTTGGCTGATTTGAAGAATTTGGGAAGGGATGGACCACCGACTCATCCTAGTACGCTTGCCAAAACTGGCGGGTTAGAGCATTCGGACGCTTAGCCTCGGAGGTATAGGATGGTCTGTATAATATGTGTGATACCCTTGCTCATGTTTTTTTCTACGCCCTTCACTTAACCACCTGTGTCATTTCTTTCTTTAGTCTCAGATTTGCTTTACGTTACGAATTCTACGAAATTACGAAGGGCAAAGGGGGTTTTTTTTCGGTTCAGTTAGTAACTTCCACCCTTCGCTCTACTCGGAATCATCCCTCCTGTTGAGGCTACTTGGTTAGTTGGCTACCTCGGCACGCGCATTGGACGCTCCACGTGGATCTTGGACCCTGACGTTTCTGATCTCAACCAAAACACGAGCCCACCCATCCACCTAAAACCACTACTTACAAAAGTCTCCCAAACCATTCGCCACAGCATCTCTGACTCGGAGAAATCGCACGCACAACCCATCTCGATCCACACGTGGTCCGACGGAATCCGCTCGCGAAGACCGATGTACCACAGAACTATTGCTGCCATCTCGTCGCACGGCATTATGCAGCCGCAAAACACCTCGATACGCGATTCGCCGTAGATGGCACATAATGCGCTGGGAGTAAGGTATTGAATGAAGGATACTACGCGGGCAGGCCTCTGGAATCATGGCCCCAACCTTGCTGCTGATAACAGGAAAGCGGAGTTGGCCGCTCCAGCTCTATCCAAGGTACTCAACCGTACCGAATGGTGAGATTCCTCCTCGACTGGCAAGGAGAGGAATACCGTAGTGGAGACAGGATAATAGCCCCATGGAACCGAAAACGCGGTGCCCACGAGCTCCGTCAGTTGGAATTAGGACGAGTCCTGCACACGGCTACCACTGCCGATGAACGTTGTGCACATCCCGTTTTCTCCTCGCCCTCCGGTCATCCTCCATCCCCTCCGGTAGTCTCGTCGCCTGACTGCAGCGCTAATCTTCCTCTCGTCCTTTGTTGCTACAAGCTTTTCCGCACGATACAGAAAATAGTGCCGCCATCGCACAATCTCCAAAAAGAACATGAGTCTATGGAGGAAGTGCGACAGACCGGCGAATCCAGCTGGCAGCGAACCACATGTAAACCTCGTGCCCTTTCGGAAACGACTAGTACTGATCATGGCACAGGATAGAGCCAGTACCTCTCAGCTACGCTCAGCAGAAGCGGGTCGAAGCAGTATCTCCCTCCGCGAAGCCTTCAATGAAACCTGCCACCCTGCCCTAAGACCTGCGGCCCCTGGAACGCGATTGCCGGCACCCGTTTTCCCCAATAGGAACATACAAGGCAGGTGTGCGCACACAACAGCGGCGGCCCCTACAGGCCCTTCAGCTGCACATAGTCGAGTAATATATGATGGGGAAGAGAAGAACACGCGCGGAACAGTACTGGCAGAACCAGGAATATCTGCCCGTCCTACTGCTAGAGGGTGGGCTCATCAGGCGAGTCGTGCTCGGCAGGAATCCATAGGAGAGCGTCTGTTAGACTTCAACAACAGACCCGATAACCGCTCCAGCTCCGGCAACAGAACTCCATCATGGCCTATACCAGCTCCAGACCCTCTTTCTACTACCGATACTACATATACCACTGCCCGTAGTCAAAATACAGCCAGCGAATCGCAGCGCGAAACTTCACGGCCGCCGGAATCTGGACTCGCTTTGAGTAACTCTTTTGTACAGCTAGAGGGATACGACAACACGAATAGCAATCAGCAATGCGCCAACGACTGGATGCCTCGGCAAACATCGGCACACAGGATGCCAGCTTCGACTCGTCTCCCGGAACTCCTGGAGGAAGTAAACTCGGTTGTCGATGAGAAGTACAGTTGTCCACCCATTCCGACGCGTTCCCCCCTTCGAACATCGCCCGACGGATCAGTGAGACACAGTAAGTCGTCCTTGTCATCTATACTCAGAGATTCAGAGGGAAGCGCTCCGGCTGTGCACCAACGTAGCCAGGAATACCCGAAGCCTATATCTTGCGGCGAGAGGGTTTCGGAGGACTTGCCTTTCCATGAGCATATGCATGACAGCAACGAGACACTAGAAACAACGGAGAGACAAAGGTCAGACCAAACTTTGACGCCGCCGCCTATGGCCTGGTTCTCGAATACTGGGCACTCTGCTCAACATCCTGCGCCTTTCTCACGCCGTGGGACAGCTTCTGACAGCCATAATAATGGGGAAGCTAGTGACGAAGACTTACGTACGGAAGACGACATATCTGAACAGGGTACATTACAACACTTACGGGAACAACTAAGATCCACAGGGCGATCATTCAACAAGGAGCTGGAACGTACCGATGAACCACCAACTCTATCAGCCCAAGACGACAGACCTTCACCATACAGGCCATTCACATGGTACCAAATAGGCGTTCTGGTCAGCATACTCGTCGGTGTGATAATCTATTCATTCGTTGCACTCTCACGTCACCGTACCGGCCTCGCATACGACAACTGGTCCCTAATTTTCGATACCAGCACATTAGAAGCAATATCCGGCGACGGAAACCTCAGCATCTCCCATACGGCCTCTCTAGGCGGTACAGAAATGCACGCCGTCTCCTCGCTCATCTTTACCATAGATTCAGATCAGCGAGCAGACATCTGTTCGGAGGCCATCATGCCCACCTTCAACTTTACCTTAATGACCGTCATCGACGGTTTACGGAACCTGGGGCCGCAAGGAGAAGCATTTCGAGCCATTGCCATCCCACCATTTGGCAACGTTTTTGCGTTTCTGGTAATGGTGTGCGGCGTATATACGTTGCTCTATGAGCTGCTAAGACGGACGCTGAAGTGGATGGAGATTAGGCGATACGACGAGGAGGATGTGGGTTGGTTTCACAGACGATGCGGGAAGATGGCAGATGGTGTTTTAGCGTGGGCGGAGATTCTTTCTATACTGTTCGCGAGTTCAATTACGGCGTTGCTTGTATCGGGCATTTTTATGGCCTGGGTAGCAAAGAGAAATGCGAGTGGAGGGTAGGTAATTGGTTGTTCATTTCTTTAAATCGCCAAATGGCCATGTCCTTCCCATGTTCGTGTGCATCGTTCTCTTTCCACCCTCGCTTACCCCAAATGCTTCTTGTCCCTCCTCACTTCTTCTTGTTCTCTCCACGCAGAGCTTCACGGGCCTGCATACTATTAGACTTGGACCGCAAGATAGACTCTGGCATAGGTGGCCATACTTCTTGGATCTTCATCAACTGGTGCGAGAACGGTTCCTCCCTCTTGTCATTCTCCGTGAGCGGCTTTTGGGTGACGGCCGCTTGGTGAAGCCCCAGGTTGGCGCGGGCGTTCAGCCACCACGCGGTGGGATTGCGGGCGAGGAGGTCTTAGATCTCTTCCTTGGAAGGCATATTTGAAGAATTATGATGATTATGAAAGTGTTTTTGCTATTGCTGTTGAAGGTAGGAGGAACTGTAGGTTGGTATGATGGTATATGGTGGACACTTGGGAATTTGGGCTTCAAGAGACACTGAGATATCTACCCACAATATACACAAAGACACAACTCGTGCCAAAGCACAATAGACTCACCTTCACTTCTTCATTCATGGCAAAGAAACGACAGGAGCGTTAGAAGCTTGGGGCACGTACCTCACTATTTTGGAACTAGCGTCGCGCGGGGCTGGGAGGGCATATATAAGGCGTCTCTCACTCCCTCACTACAACACTCCAAAGCACTGCCTAAAACCTTTCATAGACATCGAGGCCAGCTGCCTCCATCGTCAGCATCGCAGCGAATCCGATGCTGACGATGGCATGGGGTTTGTGGTACTGCGGACAATTACCACAAACCCCATGGTATCCGGCAATTCCTTGATGTAAGTACCTCTCTTTCCACCTCTGAAAGTTGAGAAGACTAACTTACGGTATCAACAGCGGGACTAAACTCCCGACCACTCACCAAACCCATGGACGCGAACTGCGCGGCGGGCGGTGCAATTCTTACATGGCATCCCCGCCCGCGGGTCGCATCCATGCGTATGGGAGTGGCCTTTGTGCCATTCCCATATACTTTGCGCGGCCGGCTGGGTAGGTATCCCTCACTAGATTGGCGGCGCACTTGCTAATTCCCCTCGCCAAACAGCTCACGGTCGGCCGCGCCACGATCATGGGCGGGTTGCCAACGCAACACTCCACCACGGCAGCCCGCCCTGGTCGTGTCTTGTTTGTCAATAGGTATGTTCTTTGGGTTTACTTACTATCAGTGACTAACATACCTAGCTGGTCAGCACAAGCCAATGGGGGAGAGGCGCGCCCGGGGCCCGCAACGCCATAACCCAAGGGGAGGGTATCCAAATGGTCGCTGAGAACCTCAACAAAGCCCATGTGGGTGCCCTCCATCTCCAGACGCGCCTCCATCATCTATCGGACCGGCTTCCGCGACTTCCTGAATCTTCTCCACGATGAGCTCCCAAGTACTTCCTCCATTTCTTTCAATGAAACATCACTTGCTAACTTGTTCTAGACATTCGTCGAGTCCTTTTTCGGTACCTTCGATTTCATGTACCTGCATATCGATTCCAGTAAGCCAATGCGCCCTCCCTTCCTCTCCCGTCTACAACTACTAACACGACATCCAGGCAACGCAACGGTACCTGCACCACGGAACACCGTAGCCGCACGAGTGTCAGCAAGGCCTACCATCATCACTGTCGCCACGAGACATCTCATGGGAGGATATACAGGGAGACGAGCAAGGACCTCGTACTGGGAGGAATACATACACAACCATCTCGATGCTTCGGCACGGACATCAGGACAAGCTCTTTACGGCGCTGATGACGGAGGCTGACGAGGCTGGGGCCAGCACTCTCGAGATGGCAACTAGATATGACCCTGGACGAGCCCTACTGGCCGTCCAGGACCACTTCGCATGAGCAGGGGCTATGAATTTCCCCGTAACATAGCTTAAGTGTAGCGGGGAAATTCATTGCCTTTGCCTGCTGGTGCAAGATGGTCGTGGGTGGTCAGTAGGACTCGTCTATGTGTTATAAAATCGTTTATCACTCTGAATTTTGACCTGCATCATGCATGTGACTTGCTTGTGATGAATCTGATGTATTGAATAGTCTAAGGCCTCTTTTCCTCTTTTCTTGTGATTTATGCCGTGTCTCCGTGATCTGGTGTCAATCTTGTTGAGTTCATTCCATACATGGTGGTATGTCGCGGCAAGACATGTCTCACGCCAACAAAAACAACAACTACTAAGCAAGTATCTCACACCGCCCATCCCCCCTGGGCCCTTCCTCTCGCCAACTCAACCCCTTCTCCCTTAACACCCCGGAGGCGGACAAAGAAACGGCTTCTCAACACACTCGTCGATCATCTCCCTCTGCGGCGCCTGAACCTTAGCAGCACCCAGCGACGGGACCGGCCTTTCTGTAACCGTACAAGGCGGCGGCGTCGGATGATAGCTTGTCACACACGTATCAAAGCATCTAAACCCATTAGCAAGCAGTACTCGCAGATAAATGAACAAGGTAAGAAACGGGAGATGAACGCGCCATACTTGCGAATCTCACCACCACATTCATCGAACGCATCAATACACATCCAGTGCGGCCCACGCGTCGTCGCATTGCGAACATCAAGTCTCGGGAACACAGTTGGCGCGGTCGTAATATCAGGACGAGGAGCGGTGTCCTTGACGGCTGCCGCAGACGTCCAACACGACTGGACGGTGAACGTTGGTATATGGCGTAGATTGCTCGCGCATTCAATCCATGTGCTATGCCGCCGGGCCTAGTCAGCAACTGAAGCGGAAGCTAGTGTATGTTTTGGAGAGAAAGAGGGGAAGAGGCGCACCCGCCGTAGGTTATGCCACAGGAGTTTGTGGCTGTGAAGGATTTTGTTTGTCCGTAGTCTTTCCGGGCGGGGATGGCTTGTGCGGTGGTGATGTAGATAGAGAGGAGGATAAATGGCGTCTTCATCGTGAGATAGGTAGGTGTGAATAAGTGCAAGTATAGTCTGGCTTTCTTAGTCGAGCTACAAAGGAAGGAGACGTGGTGTTGAGATTAATGTAGATAACGACGTAACGTACGTCCCGACTTGGAGGAACGACTCACGAGAGCTGGAGACTAGAAATAAAATAGACCCGTGCAATATGAAGACTAAGAAGAAACCAGGGTTATATATCTCAGCCCATCATCAGAAGACAAAATCAGCTCACTGTGACCAAACTCCTCATCGACCGATCGACTGCAGGACCATGCATCCCCATATTGTCACTACAGAGGGGCAACGGTAGCATGTTTAGCTTGATTACGAATCTTGGCCACAGTTTCCATGCGCAAAGGTACCGTATACTACCACAGGCAACGATTTGCATCCGCGTAGGGTAGTTGCCCACGTCGATGACTCGATGGGAAGTTTCCGCCCGCTGTTAGAACTTAGAAGAGGGGAGAAATAATCGGTAGAGCTCTCGTCAAATCAGAGGAGCGGAGTTTCAGAGCTTCGTGGTACTGAACCATGATTATCAGGGTAGCATATCTCTAGAACGGTGCAGGCCGCCGTTTGTGCGAGTGCAACCTGTCCGATGGCAGGAAAACGGAGAGCCTGGATTGGACCAGCTTTGTGCTTCGCCCCAAAGCTGTTTCTATCGATTGTACTCAAAGTTGGCATGATCATCATTCAAGTGACGATTCAGATATGCATTCCTTGCCGTGCTGTGGCTGTGCGTATTGAGACAAATAGAGGCATAGCCAGAGCGGGTAGGTTGTGCCGAGTGAGGAATGTGGACAGACACCAAGATCTACAGTACTCGCAACTGTTCCGTCGCAGGCGGTGTGACCCCTATTCGGGAAGTCGTTGAACGAGGGAAGGTTTCGCTGACAATCGCGAGAGGCTTTGCTGACAAAATGCCGAGGTGTCATAAGACATTGACGTAAATTAGGTTGTATTCCTAATGGTAGCACTGGGCCCCGGAAACCGGCTTTCACTGCAATCCAGACTTGTAGTTGTCTCCAACTGCTAATACGTTGTATCTGTTCGCCTCTCGTTATCGACTCGCCTGTGGCTTTCCTCTGTCCCTGCCACGCATAATATCCCAGCTCGTCAAGCACGATTGTCCCTTTCCGTTCCTGGCATCGGCCTCTCATACCAACTCTCATGACTATAATCCTTGTTCGGTCCTTCAACCTCATACTTGATCGTGAAACCGTCTAGGCGCGCTCCATGGAACCTGAACGCGCAAATGTTTTTGTACGTATCTGGATCACACCAATGATGTCCCTTAGCCACCCACCCATGCTCTTCATCGCCCGGCGCTTCAAACTCCCAAGTATTGAACAACGCCCCGGTACTCTTATTGTCATCCTGTGCAAACCAAGCTGTAATCTTATCGGCCATTTCATTGTAACGGTAGACATAACGACGAGTCGCGGGGAAAGACAGACCACTGTCCATTGTGAATGCGCCTTCTTCGATGTACAGGTACTCAGCGGAGTATATGTAACGGTCGGTAGGCTCGCGAGGGTGGAAGTGTGCGGTTCCGGAGAAAGTGCCACCGGGCGCGTCGGTGCGTGACTGGATTTTGCGGGTGATATTCCAAATGCCTTGCATGCCTGTGAATACTGCTGCTGCAACGAAGCGGGCGTCCTCGCTAGACGCTCTGATTATCTCAGCAACTTCATTGACGACTTCTTTCGCCTGCAAGCTGGTGTCTTCCCCTTGGTAGCGTGAGGGGAAGACAGGGCCTGTCTGGTCACCCAAGACAGAATTATCTCGGGTCACACCGACCTCTCGTGCAAGCTCCTCCATCAGGCCGAGGTAGTCTGACATCCAGAATTGTGGTATCTGTAGTGATTTCTCGTTCATCTCTTCTTGCATGCGCTTCGTCACATGATTTTGGTATATATCCCGTTGCGGAAGAAGCCCCGGCGCAACTGGTTCGTGTTTGGCCCAGGTTTCTGCGATGAACCGAGCTTGCATCTCCATAAAACCCCAGTAAGGACCCTCATAGAAGCCAACGAAGCCGATGGTAGGTATTCGAGGTGCGAGAATCGACCCACGCGTGAGAAGATATGGAACGCGCGGATTGGACGTGGCATTCTCATCGTGGAGAAGGTCTTTGACGCTCGGTTCGAGCCAGTCCAAGTCGGTTTTGTAACCTGTGGCTTCGATGATGCCGACTACATCGGTAAGTGTACTGCTGCCCTGAAAGCTGTCAGCTTTGCTCGGGCTGCAGTAAACTTGATGAAAGAACGATCTTTAAGACTTACCGTGGCTTCCTTGTGTGGTGCGTGATACCAAGGCTCATACTGCTTGACATCGATGTCAAAGAGATCGCCATTTGTTTGCTGCTTAACCTTTTTCACCCAGCCTTGCACTGGGACAACGATACCACTCCGAACAAACTCCATGTAGGTGTCGGTGATGCCGGTGTAAGCAGGATGATTTGTCTGATTTGCTCGATACACAAGCCCTCCGTGACCGACGTCGGCTTGGTCGCCGCCTAGAACTGTCCTCATAAACTCATGGCCCTTACGTGCTTTCTCCGGCGGCAGTGTGGTGATGGTTGCCGATAGCTCTCCACCACCGCGACGAGAAAGATTGTAAAGAACGAGATCGAGAGGAAGGAACTTCGGCGCGAAGTTGAAGCGTCCATCGACAGTTTTAGGATCCTGAGGAAGGTAGCGCGGAAGGCAGTAGAATGGCCGATTGACGATATGGTAGACTCTACTGCCGGCGTGAGCGTATTTTGTCCCGTTTGGCGAATGCTTCGCGTTTGATATCTGAAGAGCTGCTGTTGCCGCCGCTTCCGAGCCGCTGATACCCCCACCGATAACGACGACTTTACCAGGGGTGATGGTCAGTCCAGAGAGGTCGCGGAAATGCGAAGAATGTTGGATGTTGAGTAGACGTTTAGATGGGGAAGGATCGAAAGACCCAGCCGGTTTATTGTAGAAGCCACTGGCTATGATCAGACGATCGAAGCTGCGCGAGTCGACTTGACCAGACCCATTATCGCTCACTACCTTCCAAGTATAGTCGTGGTCAAGGCATGCGCGGACAACTCGCCTCCGGAGAGACACATGCGGGGTGATGCCGAAGTTGTTCGCATACGTCTCGAGATAGCGTCCTACTTGCCATGCTTTAGGAAACATTGGCGGACGCGTTGATGCAAAGTCAGTAGAGCTAGAAAGATCTACCTTTGACCAAGAGAGATCTGGGAAAGCCACAGTGAACATGCTTAAATTAGTCCGCAATTCTGGGCCACACTTGTCACCTGGCTCACCCTGTTTGGCTCTCCACATCCCACCTACCCGATCTGCTGCCTCGTATACGGTGACATCATAGCCGTACTGCTTAAATATCTTTGCAGCAACCAAGCCTGCAGGTCCAGCGCCCACGATCAGCACAGACTTCGAATTTGCAGATGCCATGGCCAGACTCTGGATTTCTCGATAATGGGTTTCCAGGTTCTCGAAAGCAAGGAAGACTTGGATAGTTTGCGAAATAAACGATAACGGCTCTATTCACGAGTTTCGATGATAAGAAGAACGTTCGGATTTCGATGCTGTGGTCTTCTTCAATGTAACATATGCGTGGTTAGATGCGTTTTGGCAGACCAGCCAATGAGAGAAATGTACACGATGGTAGTTGTAAAAAACGAGATTTCAGGCGATTTCAGTGAGTACTCCGGAGTTAATGAGAGTGCCTCTCATGGTCTGGAACTGTGTTTTCCCGTACTGAAGGGGTTAGCAATAGCCTCGACGGGCTATGGGCATATTGGAGCGCAGCGTACAGATATCAAATATCGGATATGGCCCTGGAAGCTGATTAGTCTAAGGCTTCTTTGAGGAGGCAATGGAGTCGTACCAAGTCAGTGACTCCGCGATGTTGTTCAAATTCTGACCTCGCGAATTGTCGCATGTCTCGCCGCGCTGCTTGGTCCGGGATATGAGACGTACTACGGACGATTTCTCTCCACAGTGCTAGTGCGCGCTGGCGCTGGATGAACTGCGCAACAGTTAGCTACTCGTCAAACCTGCGGTACAATTATGTCCCAGGTGCGTACGTGGTCGAGGCCGACAGCGGTTTTTCCTCGTGCTCGCAGCCGCGAAGGAGGCTTGGATGCTACTGTGGCATATCTTCGCAGCATGCCCTCGATGCAATTAGAAATATGTTGGATGCTGGGACTTGGAGATGATGGGCTGCAGGGGGGAGATAGTGTTTGACGAGATGGATGACAGATGAGGCTCTTCGGTTGACGTAATGAAAGCTTGCATCACGCCAAGAATTTGCGCGGCTTACCTCAGCAAGCAAAAGAGTTAAAGTTAACTAGGTACCTAATTAATACCCGGAAGCGAATAACCTTTGCTGCGCATAATGTAAGCAGTTGGGGGGAGGAGACGAAGTGTGATGTGAGGTGTTATTCTGTTGTTCGTTCTATCTATGGATGTGTCCCAGGTGCGGGGTATATACATGGAGTAGTGGACTGATTAGTCAGTGGGTAGACCACATGACTTGTGAAGTGTCCTGGGCTTACACATAATGATATAGAGTTTTAAACACATGGAAACATTTGCTTATCTTGAGAGTGACTAGAACCTTAATCCTTCTTTAACTATCTGCGTTCTTGGGCTATTAGGTATTACCTCCTGTTAGAGACCGCGCACGGATGCTTGCGGGGTGACGGTTTTTCGCCGCGACGCGTCTCCCCGCCACACGCGATTTGGTCCAATACCGTACCACCACCAGCACAACTGCGCATGAACGCGGCCCACAGCCTATAACCGCCCACGCCGCCGTCCCAATGGTTTCCCAAAGGCGTCGCGACCGAGTCGCCGAGATTCAGAAGCAGCTCAAAGATGGAATTAAACCTCATGCCGTCACGTTGCGCGGTGGAGACGTGGTCGATGATCTCTTCAGGACACCCATCTACATCAATTACGATCTCGACGTCGAAATGCCTCCTCATGTTGCACGAGCTCAGAAGGTCCAAAAGGTACTCTGGGATGACGTCTCCGGCTTGCGCGCTTGCGAAACACCGCAGCCGAAGTGCCCGCTAAAGTTCGGTTTCGTTCCGTCGGGTAACAAGCTCAAGAAGGCCGAGTTTGATGCTTGCATTGGGCTGGTAGAACGGACGTCTAGCAAGGACTATAGAGCGTCGGGGATTGGCTGGAACCCGCGCAAGAAGAGGGAGGAAATGCTGGATGCGGAGATGATGTATCTACTGGTGAGGCAAGGCGATGCGCCGGCCGTGGCTGAGCGGAACCTAGCGGACGAAGATGTTGGCGCTGGGAACATCACCATGGACAAAAAGAAAACCATGGAGGACCCGCCTATCACCGGCCAAGACGCACTCGCTCAGCAGAATATTGCGGACATCGAGGAGGAGAAATCGTATACGCATGTTCAAGAGCCACCCAAGCTCAACGCACTCACGCAGCTCATCCAGGCATATGCTTCCGATAGTGAGGAGGAAGAGAGCGGCGAGAAAGAGAGCAGTGAAGAAGAGAGCAGCGACGAAGAGAGCGACGAAACAGACAGCGACGAGACAGACAACAAAGAGAACGATTCTGTCAAGCCCTACCCTCCTCGTCCATCAAAGGTTTTTCAGGCGGTCAAGAAAAAGTTCTCATTGCCCGATCCTTGCGCTAACGGACCCATCCTCGGCTTCATCTCCTTCATGTACACCTACGACGACGCACCGCACGAAGACCGCGAGGTTGTCTACATTTACGAGATCCATCTCCACGAGCACCTGCGCGGTCAGGGCCTCGGCTCCAAACTCATCGAGTTCGTGGAAGACGCTGCTCGGGAATGCCAGGTGAACAAGACGATGCTTACCGTGTTTATGGCGAACGAGCGCGCGATCAGGATGTATAAGCGGCTGGGCTATGGCAAGGATGAATCTAGCCCAGAGGATAAGGTCATGAGGCATAAGGCGGTCAAGGCACAATATTTGATCATGAGCAAGGTGCTGGATTGAAGGAGGCCATGGGACGAAGCTGCTGATTTCAGGCTCAGGTGGTTTTTAAGGCGTTCACGGTATGATACCCCACGGTAAACTGGACTTCGGCAGTGTATAGTGATTCAAGGTTTAAATACCATCTATCTGTCTACATTGTCTTTACTCAGATTGAATCTCGCCGCTTCTGGTTGTTCTGGGAAGGCACTGCTCCAGAATATACCCCAAATACAGCTCCGGTTAAGGCGGAAAGAAACCAGAAGATACTTCTATTACACCAAGTGGGGTTGTCGCGGCTGTCGCAGATGATTGGCGGATAGGTCTGCAACGTGGGAGGGTTGTGTGAGGAATGGTGGCATTCCTGCTAAAGGTGTTCCACCCATATCAAGCCGTGCAAAGCCTAATCATGTGACAGGGTGCGTTGGGGCTGAGTTGGGGCTGGGTGCGGGAGCGTCTGCCTTGCGTCTCAACCCTACCTGCCACCTGCAAATGCAAGACTTCAGTCACAATATCCACCCTTCGAATCGCGACCCGGCCTTGTATCTCAACGATTACGTCTCTGAAACGTCCTAGCGACCAACCTACCTATGCAGCGTCGCCAACCGTGAACAAGGCTGCCAACTGACAGGAGTTGGGGACCACAAGACGCACTTCTCCGCCCAAAACTACCGTCAACGGACGTATCGTAAACGGTTAGCTACGTCGCGTCTGCATATTATGGAAGAACCGCGCGGCAGCTCCGAAAGCCCCATGGCGCTACAGAATATATCCCACGTTCATCTGGATGAAGCGATGGTCCCTGGTATCGGTCAACTTTGCAATTCCTGTGTTCAATTAGTCGGCGAAGTTATGCGCTTTTGGAAATCAGATAAAGAGTTCAGCCATGTGAGGAACTGTCAGTTCGCCCATCACAGCGGTCTCACAGCAATGAGAATATCGGCCAATTCTGGATGCCATCTGTGCACGCTTCTCGACACTAGTGAGGCTGGTTATCCGTATGCTGGCGGGCAGACTGCGAACAGTTCATATTCATTACATGGATGTTTTACTTACACCCGAGGACAGACCATCTCAGGCACGTTAAACATTACATATCCGGGACGATCGTATGCACCTATATACCTCCGCAAAGGTAGGATGCCTCGCTACAATCCCTGTACGGCAACGCAGACCTCTACCGGCTGTATTAAAACACTCAAATTAGCAAAAGTGTGCTTACAGCAATGTCTCGAAACGCACGACAGCTGTTCCTCACATCCTCGGGCAGGGACAATTTTCAACCCCACACGCCTCATCCAACTCAAAGTTGAGGATGGTGTTATCCAGTCTATTCGCCTGGTTTGCACAACCACTGGGCTGATAAAGCCAAAGGTATATCTTACGTTGTCGCACTGCTGGGGCCGAATCAATGTAATCAAGCTCAATCGGGCGAACCTCCAAGCCTCCCAGCAAGACATACCGCTTGCCCAAGTTCCAAAGACCTTCATGGACGCTCTTCAAATCACTGCTTTCCTCGGATACCGGTACCTGTGGATCGACTCGCTATGTATTGTCCAGGACTCACCCGAGGACTGGGAGCATGAAGCCTTGACAATGGGCGACGTCTAACAACGGTCGGTATGCACTATTGCTGCGGTGGGCGCGAAAGACAGCCGCGATGGCTGTTTCTCTCAGCGCTCCAATCTAGCTGTGGTGCCCTGTCCGCTTCCCTCTGGGGACACGACCTCTCCCTTAGTCTACGCTCGTCGTGTTACACTACTAGGTGACAACGTCTATGCACCCCTCCATTCCAGAGCCTGGGTCTTTCAAGAACGTTGTCTTCCAGCACGTACCCAAAATTTTGGTCACGATCAGATTTCATGGGAATGCTTAGAAGCGACAAACTTTGAGGTAGAACCGGAATGGGGGGCGTCTAAGCCTAATTGGAAGGGAGAATTTCACGAAACGCTGAAGCATGGTCGCCGTACGCATTGGGGCAAACTTGTGAAGGCATAATCCGTATGCCACACTACCGTCGTGACGGATAGGTGGTCTGCGATACAAGGCATGGCTACGCAAATTTCTCGAGCATGTGGCCAAACACTCTATTACGGTTTATGGGAAGATCAACTCCCGCAACAGCTACTGTGGACGGCAGTTAGCACTGAAAATGCTCGTATTTCAAACGGAACTCCGTCGTGGAGTTGGGTTGGTCTTACAGATCGCGTAAGGCTTTTCAATGAGGACGAGCTTCGCTTCGTTTCATACACGCATACAGAGATCCACGCTATTGTGAAACCGCCAACGAATCATAGAACCTCACCGACCGCAACCCTTTACTTCGAACAGAACAAAGATCCCAAGCTCGAGATTACTGCCTTCTTCTTTAAGCTTGTGTCAATTACCGCAGCTAGGTATTCGAAAGAGCTCGTTCCATTCCGCTTGCTCCAAACGCAAAACAATGCTGCGAAACCACATGAGAAGCGCGCACATTCTGGTCCGGCATCTGCTTGGTCGTGCGATACACCTTTTGACGCGAAATGGGACACATACGCACTGCATATCCTGAAACTCCAATACAAGAAATACCCGGATGATTATAGGGGCCTAGTAGTGGTGCCGGTGGATCGCAGAAACAAAGTGTGGAGAAGGGTAGGCACGTATACTATTGGCGACGAAGAACTAGACAATATGTTTTTCGATCTTGGCGAGTTGATGACAATTACATTGGTCTAGGATACTACAGAGAAGTCATCTTAGTTTCTCCAAGGTTGTACATGTATCGCACAGGAAGCGTTTTCATTCTAGATAGTTTCTATTCTACATCTACTACCTAGTACCTGCACCTCCCTTTCAAGCAACCACTTATCTTCTCCCCCCCTATCCTATATATCGAAGATACTAATTGTCCCTAACTAGCACATCTAATATCTACCTCTAAGCGAACATCTCTCTAATCCTAAACACACTACACATAAAGCTCTTCACTTCTACACGTAAACTACTTACTTACACATCTAATATCTACCTCTAAGCGAAAATCTCTCTACTCACAAACACACTACACGAAAATCTCTTCACCTCTACACGTAAACTACCTACCTCCACATCTAATAATCATCTCTAAGCTAGCATCTCTCCATTCTACTCGTAAACACACGACACCTAAAGCTCTACACCTCCCAAAAAAATTCCCCCCTAGCTACTAACTTTCCTACACTTGAATACCCAACCCACACACTCGCGGATGCAGTTCCTCTAGAACAGCGCGTTACCTAGGTATATACTACGACTCGAATACTAGGGGTAGGTAGCTAAGAAAGGTTCTACAGATAAAGCGCGAGGTTAAGTAAACGTTACTATCCAAGAGCACATGCAAATCAAGCACAGGAGTGTGAGGCAATGTAACTACTTTGCGTTGCAGATATAATATATACAATCGTACTTTAGCAGAAACACATACAACAACTGTTACCGTGTCCAACCTCTCTCTAGTTACGTACCCGAATATGCGTTACGCTACCATACAACCAACATCCCAAACGCACCCGCATGCCTCCCCGAACCTCAACACGTCAACACCCTCGCCGGCCTCCCAACCATCTGTCTCGGCACACAACCCCACGAACATACCGCGACCCTAACCGGAACAAAGACACCAAAGCCCGCGCTCCAAAACTCGATCCACTCAGCGCGTGCGACAACGTACTCCTTGCGGCAGGAATGACACGTGCGGAAGATACCGTAGCCACCCTTGTCGTTGTGTTCCGCGCGTTCGAGAACGGCTTCGACTCGACGAGGGATATCGTAGATTCCCTCTATGATCTTGAGGCCCGTTTCTTTGGGCGTGTCTGTTTGGAGCGCGAAGTGCAACGTCGTTGCGAAGAGAGACGGCACGCTTAGGGTGGACGGTGGAGTGTACGGGTTGGAAGTGGGAAGGCCGTAAGTGCCTTGATCTGTCTCCACGATGACTGGGTACTTTTCTGTACCTGAGGCAAGGCCTTGCAGCGAGGCAGAGGTGTGGTTGGCGAGTTGGTTGCTTGGGTCGGTTCGGGGGGTTGACCTGATCGGGAGTACCGGTGAGCGGTCCATGAGCCAGCCAGCCTGATCGTAGTAGGCGACCATTGTCCTGGCGATGTAGCGTGGTGCGCAGTCCATGACGGCTTCGTCGTCCAGAGATAGCAGATCAAGAGAAGGGTGGTGCGGATAGAAGCCCATATCCTCTTGAGTCTCGCATTCTCGGGCGTCGTCTCCGCCGTCAAAGGAATTTGCCCATGACTCAAAGTATCGGATGCGCCACACGGCTTGGTCGCGGTCTTCGCACGAGGGCAAGGAGTTGTAGAGATACTGGATTTGGGCACGAGCATCCTCTCGGACCAGATCGATGGGCAACGCATCCAATTCGTACATTGCTTCTTGCTCTGCCTTGACGTAGTCCGTAGTCTGGAAGCGTTGGAAAGACATTGGCTCCAGAAGCGGATTGCCCATCGTGACTAGGCGGTCCAGCTTCCCGTGTGGCGCCAGAAGCTGTACGATCTCGAAGGGAAGGTACATGATCTGGTTTAGGGACACGTTAAGTGTCTCTAAATTTGCCAGCTTCCCGATGGCTTGTGGGAGCTCCTCAATCTGGTTGTTGCGCAGGGTGAGCGATGTGAGGAACTGGACGTTGAAGAGCGTCGGGACAAGCCGGTACAGCTTGTTCCGGCTCAGGTTGATATGGTGCTCCGGCACCAGGGAGCGGTACTGACCCGGAGCAGGGATCTCACTGTCGTAAACAGGTGGGTCGCGGATGATTTGCGCGAGGTCGCCGATGCGGTTTATATCGGTGTCAGTGAGATCTTGGTTCTCAAAGTCGTAATCCTCGACATTGTTGTCGACTCCCTGTGAGATTACCTGGTTAAATGCGCTTTCGGCAGCACTCATGTCGTCTGCAAGGTCCGGAGTGGTGTCCATGGCAGTCGGTAGCTCTTGCTCGTCGTCCATCTCAGTGGTGTGTTCGCCGGTGGCGTCTATAGCGAGTGGAAAGGGCGATATATGCTGTGGTACTATATCATCGGAGCTTTCCGTTGCATCGCTCAGCATGTATATACCAGAGTCAAAGTTGCGCGAGATTTTTGTTTTTTTGCACTCTGGGGTAGTGTACACGGACCCGTGGTTATCCCACCACGTGCCCTTCCGTTTATTCTTGTATATACGCGGAGACTGGTAATTAGTGACGTCGATGGAGTCGCGGGAGTCATCGCTAGAGAAAAACGGTGGCGGAGAGCTCGATTTCTGAGTGAATGGATGGTGCTCTGGCTCGAAGAAGGGGGAGCTCGGGGGATCCATTGTGCTCGCGCGCGGTGGTGACGAGGGAATGACCGCGTTGATGTCCATGTTGGGCTATTTTTTTCTTGAAAATGAAGGAGATGGAGGGGTTCTGTCTGCAAGCCGGACGTATGAGGCAGATTCTGGGGCTGCGAGAGGAGATGGAGATAGAGCTGTCGCGGAGAAGAGTTGAGACGACGCGTTCCATGGATGCGGACGCGACCCCACCCGCGAACCAGGGTCCCGGCGTGCGTCATGGCCCGCGCGCTGATAACGATCGCACGTGCCTCGTCCTACACCAGTTGATGCGCGGAGCCTGCCATGGAGAATGTCAGGCTTGGAATGCTGTCAGGAGTTACGCGGAATGTCTCTATTTATACTATAGGTTGCAGGGCTACTATACCAAACACTGCGGTCACAAGCTCTTTTCATCGGCCGAGCTACAGACAGGTGCACTGCTTGACAGTTATATTCTCCTGAGCAAGACACGCGGGTTCATATCACAGAGTTTTGGTAGCAAACGCCGTAGAGAGCAAATAAACAGCAAAATTGGATTGGTGATATCTCGGCGGGCGTTGGAGGTGCAAAGTAGAGGCTGACGGCAAATCTTCATAATCCAGCCATACGCCTGATGGCCAGGTTGGATACCAGTCGACCCTCCATGCCAATACCCTTTCCCTCCAACGGCTCGCCCTTGGACATGGCCAGCTCCGTCATAATCTTGCCCATCTCCCTCGTCGGTGTCATGATGCTCGGGTAGACCAAGTTCAGCGGCATCAAGGCCTTTTTGAACATTGCCTGCTTCGGTATAAACGGATGGATTTCCGGGTGTTTGGTCCAGTCCACGCCTCCGGGTCGCACATTGTAGACCTTGAACATGGGGTTCTGCTTGCCCAGGTCAACCAGCGCGGTCTCAGTCTGCCCCTTAACGCGCGCAAAGAGGGGCGTGAGCATGCCGGGTGTCTGTGTGGCGCCTTCGCCGGAGACGTGGACGAATGTAAACGGCGCATCGGGGTGGATGGTCGCAAAGGCGCGTGCAGCCGCGAGAGCGTAGTCGTGCGTTATCTCGACGTACTGTCTGCGGTCAAGGTCAGCGCTGAGGGCTACACAGCACGGAAGGTAGGTAAAGCACTTCTTGTCGACATCATTCTGCGACACCCCCAGCGCCCACACGCATCCCTGAGCATTTCTCAGTTCATCCAGTAGCGCCTTTTCGTACGTCTTGAAGTCTTTGTGGATGATGACCCTCGCCTTCTCGTGCCCTTCAGCCATCTTGACGGGCCTCCTGCTGAGGATCGATATGCGACTGATGCTCTCTTGCGCAAGCATATTGTGCAGCACCGAGGCACCAACGAGGCCGGTCGCGCCTGTGAGTATGAGGTGCATCGTGGCTGCCGTATTGATGTGTACTTAGATTCTGGGGCTGTTTCTATATGTCCGGAGCTGCTTTAGATCTGCGCAACGGTTATCGGGATGGTCAGTCTGCGAGCAAAGAGCTTATAATGAGAGATAGCACGATGGTCTCTCGCGCCGCGTCTTGTCCGCTCAGCCCCCACAGCATGGTAAGCATGGAGATACTGTTAGAGCCGATGGGATGACGGGCGCGGAGTCTGCGGACAGAGTTGCTGGCGGCCATCGTTCGTCCGGGGCGCGGCAAAGCTAATATGCGTGACTAAGCTGGTGGGCTTTAACTTACCTATCTGGGCACTGGGCACGAGGAAAGCGCCAGTGTGCGCCCCTGAAACGTCGCATCGCACACGAACTTCAACCTTCTCGACAGGACATCGAGGCCGCGTTTTCTATCGATATGGGAATTGTCGCATTAAGAACCGCATTTGAGGGAATTCGCAATGACAGGCTGCTAAGCTTCTGCAGCCCCTGGCGATCATCGTGCTGTGGCGGACCGGGGTTAGATTTGCCCGGCGGCGAGGACAGGGTGATAGGTACCCAGGCCCAAAGCAGGATGACTGCCTTATCCCTCCGGTGCGGGAGGTGGGTATTTTCGCATCCTCTCCACTCTCCTTCGTCCTGCCTTTTCCTTCCTTTCAGTCGCTCGTTTGTCTTTTTTTCGTTGCGTCCAAAGTTCGCGCAGACATGGCAGCCGCAGCCACGGCGACTGCGGACAATCGCATTGTCGCGCTGATACTCCACCACCTTTCCGATATGAAGTACAAAGACCGTCGTCAGCCTGGACCGGATCAGCCTGTTGAGTTCCTGGAGTTTCGTCCAACACTGGTGCCTTCGATCCTGGTGAACAAGCTCTGGGCGGAAGAAGGCACGTCCATCCTTTGGAAACGCTACCCGCACCTTCCGGCTTTACAGAGTATGACTTCCAATCGACGTCAATGGTATGCAAACAAAGTAGAGAGCCTGTTCGTACTAGGAGCAGTAGATGGCGAGGAAGATTTGACCCATCTGGAGGGCTTGGAGTGGCCGAACCTGAAGACGCTGGAATTGGAAATCGACTGGAAGAGGCGTGCAAAAGCAGTCAAGGCCATGCTGCACGCAGGCCTGGAGCGTCTGGAATTCCTTGGACCACAGAGCGGCGACTCGCATTACATTGCTGGGACTGTTCTTCCTGCTTTGTTTGCTCCCTGCACGAAGCTCCGCAGCATCCACTTTGGTCCCGATGTGATTGATACAGCAGACCCCGTACACAATCAAGAGCTCAGCGACTTGCTTGATTCCGTACAAACCATTACTGACATCCGGATAATCAACACCGCCTTCTTCGGTAAGGACACACTATTCGGACGATTGAGCCAGCGGCCCCGCCTGGAGGCCTTGGAAATCGACCTCGACCCCGGCCTGCAGTTGTTATCGTGCTTCTCAGGGCCCAATGCGCTGCCCTCTCCATTCTCGTCTCTCAAACGTCTTCATGTCATGTGCTACCCGGAAATGGCCCTCGCTCTTCCTGTCCACCTACCCCTCATCGAAGAAGTGCAACTCGACATTGCCAGGATACCAAATGAGCGACGGCAGGACTATGATATGAATGTCTTGGACGACATACTGGGTGAAATGTCGCAGTGCCCTGGGCTGCAATCGCTACGAGTCAACATTGGCCAACTCGCAGCCGACTTCCCTTCAGCCGTATCATATCCATACCTTTCAGGTGTTGCGCTAGTGAAGCTCGCTGCCAGTTGCCCAAAGCTCCAAGACCTCAACCTACTTGTTTCGGACCCTGCTGCCATTGACGGCTCCATGATTTCCAGTCTTCAATTCGAGGCCTTTTGCAGAAAACTGCCACGGCTTTTGAGTCTCAGCTTAAAGCTTCACCCACAAACAGCAATCAATCTGGAGGCTACGGCTCTAGAGAGTCTAGGCAGGAACTGTCCCCAACTCGAAACCTTGCGTCTGAAAATCTCGTTGCAGCTACCAAGCCTGCAGATGCCAGCGGACCCTTCACCTCTCCACCCTAACGCGCAATCATCAAAAGAGCCGTCAGAAACGGATGAAAATCTCCGGCCACCTTCTATTGCTATCAATGGCCACCAGCGGGGCGTTTCCCTGGACGCTGAATATTTCGCGGGATCCAGGACGCTCAACAGACCGCTCTTCGAAAGTCTTACACATCTCGCCTTTTCGCGCCCGCAGTCTATACTGTCCATCGCTAGCGACAGCTACACTGTCTCGTCTAATTCGCAGTCCAGCTCGATTGTTGATCCGATCGTCGAGGAAGACCTAGTTCAGTCATGGGCTCAACCACTTGCAACACATTTCCCTCGTCTTGAAGTGTTGGAGGCGTGGGGTGATTGGACCGGACAGGACAATGAATTGTTGAACTACTTCCTCCCTCAAGAGGAATTACTCGCAAGCACATGGGAGTTTCTGAGCGGTATGGAGCAAGACCTATGGGAAGACGGCGAGGAAGACGATGAGTTCGAGAGCGAAGACAACTGGGTGGAAGGTAATGTCGGGCGTCTCAGCATCAACAGCCGTGCGAGTGGAGATTGGGAACTGGCTAGCCTTGTCAATGAGTTCCCTCAAGAAGAAGAGGTTGACAACAGCGCATACACAGGGGCATACGACGAAGAGCCGGAGGGCATGATTACACCGGGACGAACATTGGATGATGAAGAGGAAGCCTACATTGGGCGCGCGGACGTTGGACACATCGCTGCTCCCAAGCCGGTATTGCATACGCATACATCGGGCACAGCCGATTCCCAAGTTGTCTGAGTAACAACTTCACCAGGATGATACTTTTATTCGATGCACAAAGGCACTTTGTTGCCGTTTAACACACATACACTACGTTTCCATTTATACATATATACATATACAGGCAGAGCGGCTAGACTTTCAGGACACGATTGCACGCAAGATACGTAAGAGATGCGAGGGCTCGCATACTGGTACATGGCGTATGAATTTTGGATAATACTCCTTTGATTTTCAAATCTCGGCAACGGCTTTGTTATTCTTCTCTACACTCTATACTCGTAGAATCCTATCTTCTGTACTTTCCAGGGGTCTTTCTGATGCTGCACCAGCATACAGTTTATTAGTATATCCTTTGTATCGTTTTTCAAATCGCCCTTCTGCGTCACAGGTCGAACCCGCTACGTAGAAACGTTCACCAGCGCAGTGCATCATGGTACGCAATCCTCGGTATATACTTTGACATATACCCCGCGCGACTATATGTGCTCGCGTTCCCAATAATCTCATTCGTCTAGCTCTAGTCCCGGATGCCTGGGTTTCAGTCCAAAAAGTCTACATGGCGTTTCAGCATTCCAAAACCGCCTAGCAACGTCATTAGCCGACCGACGGCATAATTACCATCTGTAACATCGGACCGGCTCTTCACAGCGATGCGCAAGCTCGGTGTAAAGGTGAAGATGCTGAATAAACAGCGGAATTTGGTGGTAGACGTGCCATGTACCTGCTTGCTAGCCTGTCTGTCTGCTTGCGTCGTTCCTTCCGTTTTCCTTTCTCCAGCTATCACCGCCAGATAACGATTGACCGCACACAATGCTACAAAAAGACCTGCGCTGAGGAAAAGAATTTTTCACCCACCTTACACTTGCATCCGTGGCCAGCCCACTTACGGCTTCCTGCATGTCCGTCTCCTCGCCCATCTTCCCTGCATGTCCCTCACGTTCCTAGCCTCCCACTCGTTCACTCGCCCCCCCACACGAGTCGTACCTCCCCAGACGGCCCACCGATAATCCCCACAAGCAAGACCCATGACCATGCGACTACACATCCCGTCACCCAACGTCCTACGGCGTATCCTCGTACCAATCCTCCTCCTTACTGTCTACATCCATCCAGTTCTCTCAATACCACACTCGCACTCGCACACGCACTCAACACGTCAGGCCTTCGCCGCCCTCCAACTCCCTTCCTGCGCGTTGACATGCCTCCTCAACCATATCCTAGACGACGGATGCGTTGACGAGGCCGACTTTTCGTGCCACTGCGGACCTGGAAACCTGGTCGGAGCATCGACGGCGTGCATACAGCAAGGCTGTGACCAGAACGAGGAAGAGGCGGCACTTGAGCAGGTGAATAGAGGGTGCAAGGTGGCTAGGGAGGAGGATCTTGGCGGCCCGGAAGAGGTATCGAGTGCGTTTGGAGGGCTGGAGCGGACCATAGCGACGAGGCGTACAACCACAGACGCGGTTGCCGTATCGAGCACGAGTGCGGATCTGGCTGGTGAGTCAAGCACAAGGACTGATGGGGTTCGACCTACAGAATCAAGTCAGTCGTCGGCATCCGTTTCGACGACGGCGGCCCCGCAGAGTCCATCTGTGACTTCAAGCCAGACCATGTCCACCACCGCCTCCCCCTCCTCTTCTCAAAACCTCCTATCCCCAACAGACACTGTACCAATGCCCACAAACATGAACATGAACCTCGGCCTCCGCCCCTCCGCCAGCACGCTCTCCGACGGCGCTAAAGCCGGGATAGCCAGCAGCATCATCCTGGTCGCGCTGGCTCTCTTCCTCGGCCTGGGTTGGTACATCCGGCGTCTAAAGCGCGACCTGCGAGCCGCGCAGCGCGCCGCTAGCAGCATGCCCGAGGAGGAAAACGCATCGTCCGGCGCAGTAGTACACCGGCGGCCCAGCGGTCGGTGGCACGACAGCCCCGTCAGTCCGCTGTCACCCACCGAAGTGACGGACAATGGGTACGGTGTGCTCAAACGTAAGCGTGGCCATGTTCTTAGCATTGTGGTTGAGCGCGAGGACGAGGACGCGGGGAGTATGCGTGGTGGGGGCGTCAGGGAGCCGGTGCCGGGACAGCGGGAGGGACTGAGTGGGCCGCTTGAGTTGGATGGGATTGGGACAGGGCTGTTTGAGTTGTCGGGTGTGGTTACGCCGCGGGGTGGGGATGTCGAAAAGAAAGAGTATATGTAGATGGGGTAGTGGCGTAGTGGCGTAGAAGTAGTAGTGGAGGTAGATATTGTTCGTAATGTCACATGTAGTATCTCTCTAAGTCTGTGATACCTGTTTGCTTTTTCCCTGTGTGTGTTTGGTTATCGATGGATTGCCAGACTTACTTACCTACTGGATTTTAGTCCTACGTTTGTTATGCATTACGGACGCGCCCGGATTGGACGAAGCTGAGCCTAGCGAGCGAGCGACAACGGCATGGACGAGATTGCCAGTGAGTCTTAAGTATTCCCATTCTATTAGCTAGTAAACCAACCATATAGTAGAATACAGCCCATGGCCCCTCACGTCATTCAAAAACTGCAGACCCTCACAATCGCTTTATTGTTCAACCAAACGCTTCCACCAAACGCTCATTCCGTGCCACCTCCCACCCTCCTTACTCATTGGCCCTTATACTCGCCGCTGATTTGATATCTCACGCGTGTGTATTTTACAAATGGTCTCACGGTGGAGAAACAGAATAGGTGTTCGAGTTATTTTATAGGTCGTCTTTGGGATAATGTTTGATTGCCTTTGGGCGCCAACTTGGTGATGCACTTGTTTACTTTTCAATTGGGAGTTTAGGCTACTGGCTTGAGGATGAAGAAGGGTCAGAGATAGGAACTTGAGAGTGCTTGTGTTCGTGCTCGATACTTTGGACTGCGCATGCATGATCAATGTGAGGTGGAGATGAAGTTGAAAATTCTGTGTGTGTAGACGCGTCCGAGCTCGTCTCACTAAACATCACTGTTGTTGTTATGGTGTAAAACTCGTGAGCTACTGGAGACACATGCCAAAAACACCAGCGTACGCGTCTCGTCAACAGCGTCGACCAATGTCTTCGCGCAACGAAGAGAATCGTATCCCAGTCTGGCAGTCTATAGACCGTCCCTGCGAGTACGAGATTGATTTCGATAACGACACGCTCCCACTTGGTACGTATCCATCCCCATGCACATTGCAAACGTGGCACCGCTTCTTCCGTGCCAGCTTCCCCCCGTACCAAACGCGGTGGTGAGGCATTCTCTCACTCACCTTGGCTTCACCGCACCGCCAAGGCTGTGGCTGTCATCAGACGGCGGTGAATAAGCGGGAAGCTTTCTCCGCTCTCTCACCTCCTCCTCGCCGCCTCCCCACCTACTATATAAACCTCGTCGCACCGCTGATGGAACCTCCAGACTCTCCCATCCCCTCTCCACCACCTACTCCCACAACCTTCTCAACCGACTCCAACCACCACACCACCCAAGAAGAAGTTGTCTGGCGCCATCAGTTGACATGCGTCTATTCCACCAAGTCGGACTGCTGGGCCTGTGGGCTGGAGGCCTCGCCGCCGCCTTTCCCACGGGCGCCTTCCAGCTCCCCAGCGTCCCCGGCGTCCCCGATGTCCCTTGCAAGCCCAAGTGCCAGCGAACCCTCGATGTCTGGAGGAACTGCTTCTGCAAGGACTACTGCCGCGATGGTCGACTCGGAATCGAGTTCCACAGCCAATACGTACGTTGCTCTCTCACCTTGTCTTTGTTTCGTATTGCGTGCTAATGAGAGGATATAGAAGGTCTGCTGTGCTACCAAGCTCGCTCGCTCCGATGTCATCGAGGGCTCCGACACCATTGATGGTTCCAACGCCAATAACGAGGTCAACGCCACTGCCGTGTCCGAATCTAAGGTCATTGAGGACTCCGATTTCACTGTGCCGCATGATGCCAATGAGGTACTCGATGCCCTCGAGGATTCCCAGGCCATCGAGGTTTCTGCCATGGATGAAACCATCGCCTCAGCCATCTCCGGATCCAACAACGATGCCTCTGACGTCGACGTTCCCAACCCCAAGGCCAACATCGACTCCACCAGCGATGGCACCATCAACCTCACGTCTGACGACACCATCAACCTCACGCCCGAAGACACCATCAACCCCACTCCCGCCTTCTCCTCGCTAGCGGCCTCCAAGCGCGAGATGACGCCCTGCAAAGAGAAGTGTCGCCGTCAAGGTGTCGACCTCGAGAACTGCATGCACAACATGAACTGTGCCAGTGGCCCACTTAACAGGGAACTGCAACGTGCGTATGATATGTGCTGCAGGGGACCGAACTAGGTTTGCTTGACGGCATGGCCGGGCTATGACTGGATACGGACCGGACCCGATGTTTGATGGGTCTAAGTCTGGATTGGTATGGCATGGATGCTTTGGAGTTTGGTAATGGGTATCTGGTCTTGTAGTTGACCCTGGTTACTGCTACTTACTCCAATGATATCTTCGGTTGGAAAACTCTTCTGCAAGTTATGCTATTTTGATGGCTGTAGGATGTAGTGTGTACTGAGATGGTCCGTGTGATGTGCTGTGAGATACTTACGATGCAGATTACGTTTGCCTGATATTGTTCTCTTTTTGGAGACTGTGCTTGTGAATGGGTAGAAGCTATGTAACAGTGATAGTATGAGGGAAGACGTAGCAGATATTATCAGAAGGAGCAGACGCATGGAATAAGGGACAAGAAATTCTCGGACTTGAGACTTTGAACTACCGATTGATTTGCAAAGAAATACACGAAACAAATTGAAAGCATCCGCCTATCTATGATCACGATACATACCGTTGCTGTACAAAACTGCGAGACACTCAGAGCTTCAATACCTGCCTTTTTATTACCCCCCAAGAGATTTCAGCGCCGCGCAAAGATAGGCAGCTGGTACATGGACACGACTTGTCTTTCGAGCGATGGGTAGAGGTAGTGGAGTGCTGGAGCAGCATATGGCTTATCGGTCGGCGACCGCATTAGATGAATACCTCATTGCGTGCGCGAATGTTCAAGTCAGCACTCCCAATCTAGTAATCCACGCCTTCCTAGAGATTACAGATGCGTTCACAACCTTGTTGTTGTCCTGCGACGCCTAGCGTGTCGTTGGAAGAAAGTCGCCGTTCGTTCGCCCCGATTCTTCCCATTGGCCGGCAGCCCAACGCGGCTGGTTCAAATATCGATGACGCGGACCTGAGTCGTCCAAGAGCGACACAGCCACGCCAGCGTCTGCACGCGAGACTTGTCGTGTGGGCCGGCATCGCGAATTCAAGCGCCCCGATGAGCTTTTCCGATGATGAGGAGCACTCGGCGGCTGGGCGTTCCCTGGGCGCGAGTATAGGGAGCGCTCGGCTATGGCATCATTGCGTCAGCCCATGGACGCCGACCATATTGGAACTGGAGGTTTGCAGCTGCCGCTACCAGCCTGTCTTGTACCTACCCTACTAGATGGGACGGCGCAACAATAAAATACGGATGTGAAGATGGAGCTGGAGATCCCCCAGTTCGGTGGAACAGGCGTGGGAAAAAGGCGTGGTAATAAAAGCCGGGCCGTCAGACAGGGGGGAGCGCAGTTGTGCAACTTGTCATTCGCCCTCTTCGCCCCACCGGACCAACATCGATCCGTCTTGCATCTGTCTTGACACTTGCGCCCCGATTGTGGATCTTCGCGCAAGGCAGCGGGCAGGGATTGTGGGTGTCGAAGACGTCCGACAAGACGTCGTCTGCTCGGCGTTGTGCCGTATACGCTGGATACGTCGTTATTGGCGAGGTGTTCGCCTTCACCATTTCTCATGACATGCTTCTTCCTTTCAACGTCATCTTCTTCCGTCTGTCTTTGATCCCCCCTCCGCGCTTCCTTTCAGCGATGTCGTCTACGTCCGAGTAATCCGTAATCCACGACGCCGACTTGCGACCTGACGCCCAACTTCACCTTCGACCGCCGACGCGCCCATCGCGGGCCCACATCGCGACCATGGCAGGCGCCATCGTGAAGCAGACATGGATCCTCACCAAGAAGACGTTGCTCGTCGTCTTCGTGCGCCATTGGTTCTTCACCAGCGTCCGCGCCTTCTGGGCTCCTATAATATTTGTACGCCCCCTCGACGTCCTCAAAAGATTTAGGCAGGAGCTAATTACGATGCGCGCAGATGTTCTTCATCACGTACGCAAAGAACTTCTTTGTCCCCCCTTCGGAATTTGGCATCGGCGAGCCCACGCTTATTCGATCCTTCCCCAACGCACTCAACGCTGCAAGTGGCGGCCGTGACAAGGTTGTGTTTGTGAACAACGGAAACACAGGTGGCGAGATCGAGCAGGTCATTGAACGGCTCTCCGCACAGGTTCGCGATGCCGGACTGCAGCCGATTACCATTGAAGAGGAAGTGGGCCTGCTCTCGACTTGCCAGAGCTCGCTGCGAGGCGCCAGTACGTGCTTCGGCGCCGTCAGCTTCTATTCCAGCCCGGACGAAGGACAGGGGCAGGGCTGGAACTACACGATCCGGTCCGACGGCGCGCTCGGAGACGTCATCTACGTGGACCAGGAGGACAACGACGTGCAGATCTACATTCTGCCCTTTCAGCGTGCTATCGACCAGGCGATTGCCTCCGTTGAGGGCGCTGCGCCCATTCCAGAGACCGAAGAATACCGCTTCACCGATCGCACACAGGAAGAGTACGATGATCGTATCAGGACGCTGTACATGGGCGCGCTCATCGACATCATGGGCGCCGCGCTCTATATCGGAATCTGTGGCGTTACCTACCAGCTCACGGGACAGATGGCAGAGGAGCGAGAACGTGGCATCTCGCAGCTCGTCGAAGCCATGTCCCCGGCAAAGAAGGCATGGCACACGCAATTCGCGCGCCTGCTCTCCATGCACATCGCTTTTGACCTTATCTACTTTCCGGCCTGGGTCATCATGGGCTTGATCGTCTGGGCGCTTGCCTTTACAACGTCCAACGCTGGCATCCTGGTCATCTTCCATGTCCTCGCTGGACTTTCATTGACCAGCTTCTCCATCTTCGGCGCTGCCTTCTTCCGCAAGGCGCAACTCTCTGGTATCACTACTGTTATGATTCCGATTTTGCTGGCCATCATTGCACAAGTCGCTGGACCCTTTGGCACTGTTGCTGTATACATTCTCAGTCTGCTCTTTCCGTCCATCAACTATGTATTTTTTATCGTTTGCGTTGCTCGCTTTGAGAGGCAGCTCATTCCCATGAACTTGGTCCAAGCGGCTCCCGACTACAATGACCATACGTGGACGACGCCAGGGATTGTCTTCTGGATCTTCGCCATTATCCAGACATTGGTCTATCCTATCCTAGGCGCTCTCGTCGAACGTTGGCTCTACGGTACCGTGTCTGCAGAACGAAAGACTACCACGACCTCGCCCGACCACAATATCATCTTAACCAACTTCTCAAAGCATTGGACGCCTAGCTGGTTCCGCAGAAACGTGTTATCAATGTTTGGGATCAAGCCTCCGGAAACCGTCGTTGCTGTGCAAGACTTCAGCATGAAGGCGCGCAAGGGCCAGATCATGGTCTTGCTGGGCGCCAACGGCAGTGGAAAGTCGACTACGCTCGACGCCATTGCTGGACTCAACTCAATTACTAGTGGCGCTATCGAGATCGATGGCACTGGTGGGCTGGGCCTTTGCCCCCAAAAGAACGTCATGTGGGACGAGCTTAATGTTTACGAGCACGTTCGTATCTTCAACCAGCTCAAATCGACCGGAACATACGACAGCAAGGACACGATTAAGAACCTCATTCGCGCCTGTGACCTAGGTCACAAGATCAAGGCGCAGTCAAGCACGCTTTCCGGTGGTCAAAAGAGGAAGCTACAATTAGCTATGATGTTCACAGGTGGGTCAAAAGTCTGCTGCGTTGACGAGGTATCGTCTGGTCTGGATCCTTTGTCACGGAGGAAAATTTGGGAGATTCTGCTAGCTGAACGTGGTGACCGCACTTTCCTCCTCACTACTCACTTCCTCGACGAAGCAGATGTGCTTGCAGATTACGTCGCCATTCTCTCCCGTGGTGTGCTCAAAACCAAGGGTACCTCTGTCCAGCTCAAACACGAAGTCGGTGCCGGCTACCACGTCACGTACCCGAAGGACGCCCCTGTTAAGCCGCCAATGGACGCGACCAAGAAGCCCGCGCCTTCAGAAGGTATGATTCAGTACCAGTTCGCCAACGCGCTGCCTGCGACCAAGTTTGTCGACGTATTGCGGGACCACAATGTCAAGAACTATGACATCGTTGGACCGACACTGGAAGACGTCTTCCTCGCCAATGCTGAAGAAGTCAAGGAATACCATCTCATGGACGCTGAGCATGGCGAGCAATCCGGCGTCCTATCATCAAATAAAGATCTCGACACCCCTTCAGACCAAAACTCCGAGACCGAGAAGAGATTAGAAATGGGCAAGGGCCGAGGCACTGGCTTATTTAAGCAGGTGTTAATCCTCATCCAGAAACGTGTCACCATCCTCAGCCGCAACTTCTGGCCTTATGTCTTTGCCCTTTTGCTACCCATCATCGCCGCAGGTCTCGTCACATTGTTTCTCCAAGGCTATGAAGCCGTTGGATGCGACCCAGGTGCTAGCTCCAACGACCCTGATGTCTTCTCGCTTTCCAACGTCCGGGGAACGCCACTCATTCCCATTGGTCCAAGCAGCGCTGTGGGCCCTGCAATTGACACGATCGTCGAGCGGACTGGCATTAGCGAGAATGATTTCGAACCTGTTGACACGCTTGATCAGTTCAACGACTTCGTTCAGGCCCGCTTCCACAACATCACGCCTGGTGGCTTCTTCCTCCGCGACGATGGCCCGCCGGTCATGGCTTATCTTGGGAACAGGGGTGTGATTGGTGGTCTTGTCACGCTCAACACCTTGGATAACATCTTGACCAATATCCCCATCTCGACACAATACCAGCAATTTGCTGTTCCTTTTGCCCCGAACATGGGTGACACCTTACAGCTGACCCTGTACTTTGGTTTGGCTATGTGCGTCTACCCAGCGCTGTTCGCCCTGTACCCTACGCAGGAGCGGTTGAGGAATGTTCGCGCCCTGCATTACAGCAACGGTATCAGAGCTGTACCGCTGTGGTTGGCATATACCACTTTCGATTTCTCATTCGTGCTTGTCATCGCCGCGATTACCACAGGGATCTTCGCAGCTGTAAGTTCAGCCACACCTCGGCTGACGCGCTCGCACTAACAATGTTCTAGGCTTCTGATGCATGGTATGCGCCAGGCTACCTCTTCGTGGTCTTCTCTCTCTTCGGTCTATGCGCCACTCTCTTCGCCTACCTCATCTCCATTGTGGTCACGTCACAGCTCGCTGCTTTCGCCTTCGCCGCTGGAGGCATGGTATCTTTGTACCTCATCTACTTTGTCGGGTACATGGTTATCCTTACCTATGCTCCCGCATATGCCATCGATTCCAACATCGAGTACTTCCACTGGACCGTTTCTTTGATATCGCCTTCCGCTAGTCTGCTGAGGACGCAGCTGCTCTCACTGAACTCATTTAGCGTCCTCTGCGACGGTACCCAGATCCCTAGTTATCCCGGCGCGCTGACCGTGTACGGAGGCCCAATCCTGTATCTTGTCGTCCAGATCATCATTCTCTTCATCGCTCTCGTATGGTGGGACTCGGGCTATAGACCAGCATTCCTGAACCGCGAGAAGGGTCGCCAACGGCACTCGGAAGAAGAAGTTGATAATATTCCACCGGCTGTTACCGCAGAGATAGCACGGGCTGAACAAAGTAGAGACAGCCTTCGGGCGCTGCATCTCCACAAGACATTTGGCTCCAACCATGCCGTCAACGACATCACCTTTGGCATACCCCAAGGGCAGGTCTTTGCCCTCCTCGGGCCGAACGGCGCTGGCAAGTCTTCTACTATCTCACTCATTCGTGGTGACATCCATCCGACAACGCACATCAACGGCGGCGGCGATGTTCTCATCGAAGACATCTCCATCATTAGCAAACGCGCAGCCGCCCGCGGCCATCTCGGTGTGTGCCCCCAGTTCGACGCCATGGACACGATGACAGTAACCGAGCACCTTCATTTTTACGCCCGAGCCCGCGGTGTGCCCGATCCGAAGACGAGCGTCGACGCGATCCTTCAGGCAACAAGTCTAGCACGTTTCTCTTCGCGCCTAGCCTCTAAACTTTCGGGAGGTAACAAGCGCAAGTTGAGCTTGGGCATCGCGTTAATGGGTAACCCTTCCGTCCTCCTTCTTGACGAACCGTCCTCCGGCATGGACGCAGCCGCCAAACGAGTGATGTGGCGCACACTCCTGGGTGTCGCGGCGCCCGGCCGCGCCCTCCTCATCACTACACATTCGATGGAAGAAGCGGACAAACTGGCTACGCGCGTCGGTATCATGAAGCGCAAGATGTTGGCACTCGGTACCGTGAGCGCTCTTGGGGAACAATACGGTGACGCCTGGGTCGTACAGCTCGTGCTGAGAAGCGCGCCCGAGACTACAGAAGACGAAATGGAAACAGTCAAGGCGTGGGTCCGCCAACGCATTCCAGGCGTGCAAATGGACAAGTGGGGGAGCCGGGGTGGCGGCCATGGCCAGCTCCGATTCAAGGTCCTCAAAGCGGCCGAGGATTCTTCTGAAAAGACTGCGCAACCGGATGCGCTTCATCCCGTCGATACGCAAGCATCTACTGCGTCCTCCGATTTAGGTGGCATCCCCGGCCTGATTCAGCTCCTGGAAACGAACCGTGAGGAGCTGGGCTTGGAGTACTACTCTGTTTCTCCGACCACGCTCGATGAGGTATTCTTGAGGGTTGTGGGCGAAGAGGAGGAAGAGGGGCCGCAGAAAAAGAGCTTCATGGGTGGTTTTGGGAAGACGGTGCGTAGGATTTGTGCATGTTTTTTTTTTGGGGGATAGAGGACTTGGTGATACCACACATAGTTTATTTGCATGGGACGTTTTTTATTTTTAGGGCTTTCGTGTATATAAATTGGGGACTGGTGGGTGGGTCTATATGCATAGATTTCAAGGTTTACATGAATTGTCTTCCTAAGTTTTCTTTTCACTTGTTTAACTCTTGGATGATGCCGAAGGAGGCAATCAATCAACTCAACTACCTAAACACTCATCATTCTTCTTTGTATCTATCCTATCCATCTGCCACCCTCTTCCTCCTCCTTCCACAAACAAACAACCACACCCCTTCAGCCTTCACCCTTTCCCTTCCCCTCTTTTATCCCAATCACCTCCCTATCCATATCCATATCCTACCCCACCACACCAACCCATCACCTATACTAGCCCACAAGTTACAGCTCTTCTACTAGCCCTGTACTTTAAATTTATTCGAACCAGCCCGACCCCCACCCCCATCTCCGCCTTAGTGCTGTATCTATATAGACCCAATGTTTTTGTGGCTTGTTGGTTTGTTGGTACGATGGGACAGGCCGTGTATGTATAGCTAGCCCGTCCGTCGTCGTTTGAGGGGGTTTGGTGCGGTGGCAGGCTGGAATGTGGTGCGGTGGTTTTGTCTTGGGGGGGTTTCTGTTGTGGGGTTCTGGGTTGACATGCCTGTTTGTTGCTTGGGGTGGGCTGCTGGGGTGGGGGTGGGGTTAGTTGGGTCGACGGTGACGAAAGGATGTGCTGGCTTACTTTTGTGGTATGGCCTTTTGAGGTGGCGCGGGGACTTGGGGCGTGGCTTTGGAGGTGGGAGTGGGGTCACACTGGGATCTCGATTGCTACACAGGCGCAAAGGTTACTTGGTGGTGGGTAGCTATCGTGATGATGTGGGGAGATCTTGGGGCGGGCTGTTGCGGATACCTGCGTTGAGTGTTGTGGAGAGATTGGATGGCAGCTTGGGCGCAATTGAGATCTCGACTGCCACGAAAGAGGAGAAACACAGGTGTAGAATATACTCGATGGTGGGTAGCTATTGTGCTGGCGCGGTGTTAGTCTCGCCGAAGCTCTAGGGCTTCAGTGGGCGAAATCACAACTAGCGCAGCTTGTTTCAAGGGCGGCGGACATGTACCGTGAGTCGAGTCTCACAGCTCATTGGCATTTCAAGCATCGGCATCGTTAGCTAATCTCAGCATCGCGGTACGCGCTTCTCGAGTAACAGCAACGACACGAGCAGCGAGCATAGCACATCTACAACGTCAATAGGACAACAGCAACAGTGAGTACAAAGCAGGCAAAGAAGACCTCTTCCTCGACGAACTGGCAAGCCAGAATCATTAATGAAAAGAACTCGACCTCAGTGAGGGAGTTTGAAAGCAAAAATATATCTGGTGCGCAATGATAGCCTTTCCCTCCGAATAAACTCATGCCACAACCTGATCCAAATGTTCGGAGGTGCAATGAGCTGGATCGCTGTCGGGCACCACTTGACCCAATGCCCGGGAGGAGCGATGGGCATTGGGTCAAGCAAGACACTGAGTATTCGTGAGCACTTAATGCCCTAGCGATGTCCTTCCATTAAGGGAGGGCAATCAGCATGCGAAGGAAGAAAAAAAGAGTGTACGAGGGACGGAGGGGTAGTCAAGGTATTACCCCATCGGAGGACGGCCGCCGGCGCTAGCGCGTCCTCCAGATCAACCACCGCCGCTTACCTAATCCAAACAAAGGCGCCTTTGCACAGAGCGCGGCCGCAGAAACGTCGGCGGCCGCTTTGTTGTGATCTCAAAATAGACTAGGTAGCTTGGTTGATCTAGCGCCCGGCGCCGGGCCTCTGCTCGTATACTTAAGGACGTCGATGCCTCGCCTTCTTTTCTCTCATTAGGCAACCACAGAAGATAACAAGGGTGGCCTATCCGAGATGTTTGGATGGTGGCCATTCATCCCTCAAGGTTCTCACCATTGCACTCCGGTTTGAATCTTGTGAGCGGGTCTTCGGGCCACGTCGGAATAATTTTTGATTTTTGTAACGGTACAAAAGAGAGGGAGGACTGCGCTGAATTGACTATCTGAGGTGGGCTGAGCTACATATATATATGACCGTACATGAGCTATCCCAGCTCGTACTAGAGTGGATTTGGGAAAGGCCCAAACCGTTACAATTTTACACACGTACACACACACACTTTTCATTGACTGTTCTGGCTTGCCAGTTCATTGAGGAAGAGATTTGGAGGCACTGGCAGTAGTAGTCTGCAAGCGAGCCTTCTTAGTTGCGTCGAGACAACCTTTAATTTCACCCACACACATACTCTCTCCTTTCATTGACTGTTCCGGCTTTCCAGTCTGTTAAGGAAGGGATTTTGGAATCACTAGTAGTAGAAGAAGAGTATTCTAGTTCTTGTTGTAATAGGACTTCTTCGAAACGCTCACTAAAGATCCTAGACGAAGCTAGTACTATAGACTGCTAGCGTAGTGAAGGTGACGGACAAGCTGAGTAGTTATATAATCTGCGAGAATCTCTCCTATTTTTAACGCCAGCTCCCAACACCCTCACACTCCTCGAATCACCTCACTCCTACCCTCGACGCGAGAACGCAATCAACCTACAAGCCCACTCCCCACGACCCCCTCCACAACAACTACTAGCTAAAGCCAAAACAAGGCCCCGCAATGCCTCCTTGCCACCTGTCGGCAAGAAAGAGCGAGGCGCTGTGTGCGATTAGTTTGTTGTTCTAGGGTAGATAACACCGGTTGCTAGAGCGCTGTAGACGCAGAAGAAGAGAGGGCGGTAGATGTAGCGGCGTGCTAGGTTTAATAGAATTCTGCGCGGCGACCGCGTTGCTCTATCGGTAGTGTACTAGGAGCTCAGGCGCGAAGGTAGAGGGGAATTCTAAGAGGAAACAGAGAATGTTAGATAGGAAGCGTAACTCTAACGAGCCCTAATCTCTAGGGCTGCCTGCCCTTTCGGGACACTCCCGAGGTCCTCGACAACGTCTTTAACACTACACACTACTAAGATTCCCACATGTAGATAATGTAGCAACGATTAGTGAGATATCCGCACTCGTGTCTCGTTAAAACTTAGCGCACAACGTGTGAAGACAAGATCGCGGATTCCTTGCAGTGCTAATAATAATAACAGGATATACTTGCAGTAGAACACTAGGACATCTCTCTGTCGTATTTAGGAGGTTTAAGGACGTACGAATACCGCTAACATCCTAGTCCAGATTACTATAGCACAGCCTCAACTTCCTCGAGAAGCTTACAACGGCGTGCTCCCATGCTTATACCGCTCGCCGTCTATCGGTCCGCACCCGAATGCCCACCATGCCCAACAGTAACACCCATCTTTCCTTGCGAGTCTTCCGAAGAAACTACATCTGGGCCTGTGACAGAACTCGCCGCTACAGCGACAGGACCTGCATCTGCCGCCGATGACCGTGGCACCACTTCAAACACAACATACTGCCCCGCCTCAAAGATCCTCGTACCGCACTCACAACGCAGCTTCCACCGCTTCCCATCTAGTACCAGCACCCTCCTCTTCCTTCCAATAAACCACTCAGCATTAATCTCTGTCCGCCACGTAAGCCCACAGCCATACCCAAGACAGATGTACCCATAGGACATGCAGCAGTTCTGCGGTGCGTGGATCGTACGCGCATCCCCCACAGCTGTAGGCTGCACAGTATGGAATCGGACCGAAACAGTAGGAGATGTGATTGAGGGGCATATGGAAGGGTGCCATAAAAGCGGACACTTTCGACATTGGAATAGTCCGAGGGGGTGGATGCTTGGCTCTAGGAGATGGTATATGGCGTTGTGGTGGCCGCAGGCGCATTTCCAGGTCCCGACGCGGTTTTGGCTTTTGTGTTCGGCTTCGAGGACTAGGGCTTTGGTCTTTGAGAGGCGCGATGGGCGGTGGAAGAATTTGAGGAGGCGACCGCAGATAGAGGCATTTTTTAACATGGTGATTAGTCGTGGATGATTTTTAGGGGTTTGGGGGGTTTGGCATATATACATGGATAGGGATGCGTATTGGGTGTGCGGAAGTCATGGCCTCCATGTCTTAAATTGGGCGGGGAGATGTAAGATCATTCCAAGACGTCTTGCTGTCTAGTGAAGTGTCGCATTTCGTAAAGACCTGGATTAGGATTTGCTCACGAGTAATTAGAATTTTTGCGCCACGCCCTTGTAAATCCTCTCCCATTACTCCGCTCACCTTGAGGCCAATGCCCCCAGCCTCGAAGATTCTCTCGCACTGCCATCCATCTATTCCCAATCTCGTTCCGGCTCCTCCGCTCCCAACGGATATCCACAAGCCTCCGCCGGCCTCACCAACAACACCCTCTCTTCGTCCCTCAGCCTCCCATCGAGTATGTCACAAATCATCCAGCACGCTCTCCTCGCCCTTCTCGTAATCCACCCCCCAGCAAGAGCGCACATGAGCGCCAGCCAATGCGCAAACAACACCATCGCTTTCGAATCCTCGCGTTCGAGCAGCGAGACGAAATACTGGTCAATACCTCCGATTGCGTGGTTGTACTTGCGAAGGTAAGAAATAGATGGTTTACGGACAGCCAGAGGGCCGAGCTGTTCGTAGAAGTCGAAATAGGGGTTATTGGTTGCCGTGGTTGTGGAATTTATGCCACAGAAACGAGCGAGCCGGACGTCGAGATCGTTTTGCGGTGGTTCGTCAAAGCGGAAAGCTGCGGTGGCGACAAACATTGGCAGCCATATACTTTCATGGTGAAAAGGCTTGGTCGCCATAAGAAGGTCTCGGAGGCCGATGGAGATGCGTAGCCATTGCCAGCTGGGCTTGTTTTGATGGCTTCCTGCTTCTTCGTCCTGATAGTCGGTGTAGCAGAATGCGAGGAAGTTTAACAGCATGGACGCGGTAAGGACGGAGTCCATGTCTTTTGCAGCCTGCATGTGACTGACTGCTTGCCGTAGGCCTTGGCTTGCTAGCTGCGTGTGCAGGGCTTCTGGCATGCGGTATGCGCGGCCGTCAGCCAAGGTGTACTGAAGATGACAGGAGGCTACGGCCAGCATCGCGTGCATGAGGAAAGGTACTTCCTTGGCGATATCGAGGGCTTGCACGGTGAAAGTGTGATGGTACTCTGCACCTGCGATATAGGCCCCGACATTGTGAACAAAGTGGTCTAGGAGAAGGAGATCGTAGGGCGTGTGTTGGACGTAGCTAGATGTCGTCAGAACTGGGGGGGCACATGGGCCAGGCCACAAGGGGTATGCAACTGTGGGTGTGCGGGCGTTATTAACTAGGCGAACCGATCGCTTCACGGCGGCGATGTAGGTACATTCCAGTCCTTTATTCAGACATCTGGAACACGTTGGTACGCGTTCATCGCACTGTGAGCTGGTGAGTCGGGGCAAGGACTTTTCCGTATGTTTATTTCTTGCCATACTTTCTTACGCCGCTGCTTGCAGCTAACACAACCGCCCCGCGACTTGTTATGCGCCCTGCGGCTATGTATAACCACATTTTCTCGGTCTTGGTTCCTATTGAGAATAGCCGTTGTTTGGTTAGACTTGCTGAGCTGTACACGGAAAGCGAGCAAGCCGGTTTCCATGCTAAGGAGGCCAAAAAAGGTAGCTTGCGTATTCGTCAAGGACAGCGAATGTATCAAAAAAATCGGTAGCGATGCGACTGAATCCGAAGCGTTGATATACTTGTAGACAGGCAGGCTGTGCAATCTCGACGGGGTAAGTCTGCCAAGGGCGTACTCGCTTAAGACCTGCAGAAACTCCCCGATTGGACTGGTAGGTAAGTATGCATGTTGTCAGCCTCGTATCGCATGTTCTGTGTAATTGGATGCAAACTTTGCCTGCCTCAGATTATGTAGGGCGTGGTGAGCCCTCCCTTGGCAGGCGTAGCCAGGTCTGTTGACGTCACTCGTGACTCGCTGCCCGTGCAGTATAAGGACCGTAGAAGTAGACTAAAATATTGTGATGTTGAGACCCTCATTGCAACAATAGATCAAATTCCGTACACTACTGGCTTAGTGTACTGCTGTATCGGTTTCTTTCTCACGATGTTTGCATGGTTGCTACATCCTTTGTACATAGCAAGCACCTGTTGTCAGGGGCGCATCCGGGCTGATCGAAGATTAGACGAATGGCCGTGAAGATACATACTGTCTTACGCTCGTGATGGATGGATTATCGATCACTCGCACCTTTTTGGTTGTCTTGGCGTAGTGGCACAGGGCTGCGTCCTCACACCAGTCTGGCCACTTACTCTTACCTTTGTACATAGCAAGCACCTATTCATATAGATGGATAATGATCTCTTTCTATATAGGATCATTAAGCAATATACTATTCTAATAACCAATATATGCTCCCACACTTAGATCCTTATTATCCACCATGCCTTCCAAGCCTAATCATGGAGACCTTTTCGACCTAGGATACCTACGGTATGTTAGACACATCCCAACGTATCTCATACACTACTCTGGATGTCCCAAGTGGACCTCAAAAGGTATTGCATTCAGCTATAGTCCCACGTCGCAAGTCCTGCATAAATCACCACCCGCTTAAGCCCCAAAGCCAATCTTGCAACATACGTACGAAAATTGTTTCCCAAGGCTCCCGCATCTTAACCTTATGTATGCGAACTCCGACTCGCGCCTCCGCCACATCCCACTTCGCCTTCTTCAGTGCGTCGAACGTTCCTTCTGGATCCGCGTATCCTCGTCTATAAGCGCAACGAACTTGATGCCGCCTGGAGCCGCAGGCCGGTGGAAGGTGTCCTCCCACTCGGGGCACGCCCGCTTGTACTCGGCTTCGAACTTCTTGAGGTCTTCGTGCCCGTCTTGCAGCTTGTCTTCACAGCGGAGGCGGGTGCTGGGGAGGTGCAAGAAGAAAATGAGCGTAAGTCACAATCCCACCAAAACAAAAAGCCCATTTCTGCTGTTCTGAGAGAAGACTTGGGTTTCTGAGGGCTTTTGCTACTGAACGAGATCGTTCCGAAGGCTGCGGAAGAGGCCGTTACAGGCTGAGAAGGGCAGCCTAATATTGCCATCCAACTATGCTTCGATCTCGTCGCTCGCTGGCGCTTGCGCTGAGGTGAGACCTTGAACTCTGATCCGATTCTGACTACGGTATGCTGCGTCTCCTCCGAAGTAGAAGCTTCCAGGGGCAGTCCGTGTAGAGCGATATCATAGCCATCTCTCTCTCACTGCGCCGTCCACGTGGAGTCCCATGGGCATGTGCACGTGCAATTGCTGTTTGCAAGTCCATTTGCGCACTTTTTCAAGTACAGTTGCGCTCACCTGAAAAAGCCTTCAAGCCGCAACACCACTACACACTCAACTTCTTTCAATTCCATCTCCCCATCTATTCCAACTCCTCCCAGATACAGGCAACCAACATGTCTTCCTCCGCCGTCACCGAAGCAAGAAACGCCGGCGCACTGGTGCTCACCCCAGCAACCCATAAAGCGCATTGCGTACGCGCCATGCAACGGGTCATCGACAGCCTCATCGACAGGCACAACTCGCACGAGTCCATCATGTCCCGTGCCGCCGAAACGGAGGAGCGCCTCACCATCCTGCGCGCCGACCGCTTCCCGAAGGCACTAGCGATCCACATGTTCGAGCAAGTTCTTTTGGTGACCAGGCGCCACATCACCGCGCACCTAGCAAGCGAGATCGACTTCATAGTCGGTTTGCGCAACCCGGCCCACTCAGACCCCGCGGCCCTGGAGAAGTTCGTGGCGGAGAGCGACAAGAAATACATGGAGATGACGAGGAAGATGAATTCCGAGTGCTACATGGCCACGAAGCATCGGGACTCGCCGATGTCGGCCATGGTTGCAAAGTTTCATAAGATGGCAACTGCGGCGGTGAAGAGTATCAACCCGGAGTGGGCAGAGAGGATGAAGAGGTGGGATGCGGATAGGAAGAAGGGGGGTGACAAGGACGGTGGCGAGGCGGGCGGACAAGTGAACTGAGCCTGCGAAGGCTACAGAGGGGGAGAGGAGGAGGAGGGCCTTGGTGGTGGTGTTTCGTGGAATACCACAGGGACATTGAAGGTCCCACGAGCATAAAGGAAGTAGTTAGTCTGCAGGTCGGCGAGGGCTTTCATGCCGAGACTCCTGCCCACAATCGGGGATCCTGTTCGTCAAACTAAAGTTTCCGTGCGGCCTAGAGTACCGCCAAGTACGCTCAAGTATCCCCAGTCTTACTATTGTTTCTCGTGCGCGAGGTAGGTAGATAGTCGTTCCCAAGCCGCGAAAAAGTAAGCCTCTTTACCCCATTGGCAGCGAACAATCCAACCAGCCTCACCTCCATGTCCAATCATCGTGTCTCACAGCATCTTGCCGTCGGGAATGACCTCGTGTTCGCGCATATCGCGTATGTTAATCACAAGCCACTGGATTTTGCGGCTTGCGGCTCTTACTATTGTTGTGATGGCCACCCCTGGCACAAGGGAACAAAGGATCGTGGCCGCCGAGAAAACCCACTCTTGGCATTAACAAGGCGGCAGCGCATCGCCACGGAGATTTTACATCGTCTTTTTTGTGAATTGTGGCGGATAACCCTTGGTGACTTGCATGCATATGCAAGCCACTCCGGGTAGCAGGCACAGTATGATGCATGCAAAACGCCACGAGCATGTTGTGCTTACTGCATTGGTACAGGCTGAGCGATACATATATCTTGCGCACCCGAACTGACAGTAGTTTTAGGACATGCTCCTTGGTTTTACTTTCACTTCATCTTCTGTGTAGGATACCAAGGTCTCCAAGATGAAGTGGAATTTATCCATCGCCCTGGGTGTCACTGCCCTCTTCTCTTTCACCAGAGCCCACAACTCATCTGAGCCTAATGAACAGACTACTGTGAGCGCACCGCACGGAAATGTCTGGAAGGTGTTGTCCGAGGAAGAAATCATCGGTATCAATGCTCTTTTGCAGGATTCCATGAACTTGAGTGGCGATCTGGGATCTAGGTAAGTCAGTTATGAAGTGCAACGGAAACCACACAACTGACAAATATTTAATAGTCAGGACAGCTATATGTAAGCTTAGTGCTTCCAGGACGACTTCCCTCATTCCTTTCTAACGTACCAAAGTGTTCAACTCGTTCATCTTCAGCCGAACAAGACCGACGTCCTCTCTTATCTCGATCGCAATGCAACCCAGCCCAAGAGATACGCAAGGGCTACCGTCCAGATTGGAGCTACCGACACAACCGACGTGTACTGGCAGGAGTACATGATCGGGCCGTTGCCCGTCACCAACTCCACGACGGTCGCACCACTAACGTATTTATTCAACAACGCGCGACCAGGGAGAACCGCAGTTCACCCCGTTTTCTCTGCGAATGATGGACTACAGTTCCAGCTCAAGCTCGCAACTGAGGTAGACGATATCGCCAGGAAGATTTGGAATGCCGTAAGTAGCATGCTCCTACAAGAAATTTGGACATACGCTCACGCAACCTAGAGTTTCCTTGGAGGTGAGCTTGGCGTCCGTTTCGGTACCCCGTTCTGGAATGAAGATGGCCGCATCATCTCTTGGGCTCCCGTCTTCGCTTTGCCGAGCACCAACGTTAGCAGCTCCACGCTTCTGCCATTGGGAGCTGCCGCGAAAGTGGACCTGACGGGCCGCAACTGGCAAGAGTGGGAAATCGCAGGTTGGTACGTGGGCAAGCAGTACTATAATTCCACTGAACAGTTCCGTGCGGCTCTGAACTCGACGGATTGGAAGGTTGCGCCGGCGGATGTTGACGGGGATTGGACATCCACCGATATGCGTGGCATGCCGTTACCTCTCGATAACCTACCACCACTCGTACCTGTGTCCCAAGGGAGCCCAAGATTCAAGGTTGATGCGGAGGAAGGATATGTATCCTGGATGGACTTCGCTTTCTTCCACACCGTCTCGCACGACATCGGCGTCTCCCTCTTCGACGTCCACTACAAAGGCCGCCGCCTCCTCTACGAGCTCTCCCTTCAAGAAGCGCTGACAGCATATGCCGGCTCTCGACCTTTCTCCTCGCAAACAACATTCTTCGACACGATAACTGGCATGGGATCGACGCTGCAACCGCTAATAAAGGGGTACGATTGCCCAAGCCACGCTACATACCTACCCGCAACGTGGACGGAGGGGAACGAAACCATGACCATGCCAGACGCCATCTGCATGTTTGAGTTCGACACGGGATATCCCATCCGCCGCCACTCCTTCGCGCCGACCGCGCCCTACACCAGCGTCGCCAAAAACATCCAATTCACGCTGCGCACCGTGGCCACAGTCGGGAACTACGATTTCCTAATCGACTACACATTTGGGTATGACGGTGCCATCGAAGTGTCCGCACGCGCAAGCGGGTACATCAGCGCCGCGTACTGGGACAACGAGCCTGAGTACGGATTCCACATCCATGATTACCTGTCCGGCAGTCTACACGACCACACGTTGACGTTCAAGGCCGACTTTGACATCAACGGGACGGCAAACAGTGTACAGAAGGTCGAATTCGTGCCCACGTCTACTACCTATCCGTGGAGCCAGGGCGTGATCCACAACACCTTCAAAGCCAATCGGTCCTTCGTTGCCAACGAGTCAGAATCCTGTATCAACTGGCACGACAACGATAACGTCATGTATGCTGTTGTGAACAAGGATACGCCGAATCGATTCGGAGAGTACCCTGGCTATAGGATGAAGAGGAGTGCGGGCACGATCCGGCTCACGCAGACCAATTCGACGAATATTCGGAAGACGGGGGCGTACGCGACGCATGACTTTTATGTAACGCAGCAAAAGGATTCGGAGCCCAGGGCGGCGGATGCGTATAACCAGTACGAGCCTGAGGATCCGTTGGTGGATTTTGAGACGTTTTTGGATGGGGAAAGCTTGGAGCAGGAGGATCTGTGAGTACCGTATTTCGTCCTTTGCTGTTTAATTCCTTCTTTCTTCGTTGCGGCATCAACTGACGAGTAGCAGAGTCCTGTGGTTCAATCTCGGTATGCATCACATGCCGCACACGGGTGATTTACCGGTCACGATGTTCAGCTCTGCGCACTCGGGGATGCGTTTCGAGCCGTTCAATTATCTTGAGGGTGATCCGTCTGTGGCGAGCAATCAGCAGGTGAGGGTGGAGTATAATGAGGATGGCAGCGTTGAGAGTGTGGAGGAGTTTGGAAAGAGATGATTTGGAGGTAGTATTCCAGAATGTTGTCCCCAAACACCCTCTTACAATACCAAGGGCTCTTACATCCATGCATATTGTTGTGGGGAGCCTCAACGTCGATCTAAAAAGGTCCGTCATTATTTTCCTAATATAACTGTGAAGCATTAACTGACTCACCTGATACCTGTTGAGAAGCGTAGCCGTGATCTTGTATAGCTCAAACAACCCCATGTTCATACCCATACACAACTCGAATTGAAGCCGAACGGACTCCAAATCTTATACATACTAGCCCTCTGCTCCAGCGAAGCTTCAGTCCACCTCTCCGGCCTAAAGTCCTCGACATCGTCGCCGAAGGTTGGGCGATGGCGGTGCATGACCCGCGGGATGCAGCCGACGGTGGTGCCTCCAGGGATGAACGCATCGCAAATGACACGCCCTCTGGAGGAATAACATACTCCATGAGAAAGCCGCTGAGAGGGTGGAGACGCATGGTTTCCTTGATTGTATATACCCTTTCACCCTTTCCTATGTTATCAGCGTGTCAGCACGGGCCATTACCGGTCACCTTGGCGTGCCGGTAAATACGCAACGATATACTGAATACAGCACGCTTGGATTCGCAGGATCGCGAGAGTACCAACACCAACATGGCTGGAACGGAGGAACGGAGAACGGGCCGCACATCCAGTGACCCTCGCCGCACGCAATCATTCCACTTTTAGGCAGCAGGTAGTTAATCAGCTTTCCTCGTCACTCGCGTGTCCCACACGCAAACATGTCGCACGACCGCGATGCAGCTTCAGACGCGCTCTCCTTACACACCATCGCCGGGGACCCAGACGCGTATGCGGCACAAGAGCAGGAAGACGTCGACTTTGCGGTTGCGCTCCAGCTAGCGGAGGAGGAGGACGGTGAGGATGTGACGGTGCCGCCAAACCGGATGGAAAGCTCGCCGAAGCAGCAGGTCTCAGGAGACAATGTCGTTCCGTATCGCGACGATGCAAATGTGGGTGAAGATCAAGTGTTACCGCGCTATCGCGACGATCCGGATGCCGCGCCGGACGAAGATGAAGAAGCACAGCAGCTTGCGATTACACCAGTTAAAAAGCGACGATTCTGCCTGCGCCGACCAGCCATGCCCCTTCAAAGACTCAAGGCAGCTTGCAAGCGCCTCCCAAAGCTTCCATGGCGTGCACTAGTCTTCTGCGCAATTCTGCTGGGTGTAGTACTCGGTGGTACGTTCCTTGTGATGCACATGTTCCGTACCTCGGCCAAAGAACTCGCCTGGCGCGCATCCAAGTCGTACAATTACGATTTAAAACTACCGAGACTGTATCCCGCGCTGGAATCCGGCGCATCAGACGATTGCAAAGAGACGTGGGAGAAATACGCCGCGAGTCTATCCTGCCACGAGCAGATCCTCTCTACGGCGTGGGACGACGGCGATGCGGAGGAAGTCCGGAGAACGAAAGTGGACCCGTGGGCGTACTCGGAGTGGATCTGTCGCAGTGATTGTCTGCGCTCGATTCGCGATCTAGCTACGCCGCTGTCCAACGGCTGCGGTAGGCGAGCGGACCGCTTCGATGTGGAAAGCTATGGGAAGGATGGCAAAATGTATTTTGAAATCCGTGAGCTACCCGACGGACCGATGGATGCGCAGAAACGGTTGCTGGAGAGATACGACAGGTTGTGCAAGGAGCCGCCAAGACATCTGGCTACGGTTTGGGGAACGTGCGCGGCAGACGTGTGGATGAAGTGGGGTGTTGTGGATGGCAGGAATGAGGTGACGATGAAGGGTGTGGCTGCGTTCCGGGATGCGACGAGTAAGAAAAAGAACTATGTTGATGGAACAAGGTTGACAGGCTCGGTCAAGATTGTGGATGGAGAGAAGAAGTACGATTTCACCCTTCCGCCGCGCAAAGTCGGCCCTGGTGTTGGCGAGACAAGCTGTGGATACTGCACTGTGGACTGGCTCGTGAGAAAAATGCGTGCCTTTGAGTACGGCCAGATGATGGATCCAGGGTCCGACAAGCCCCTCAACCTTGCCGAGTTCGACGCGCTCGTGACGGAGACGATGATGAGGTGCGAAGATTTCGGCATGGACGAAGCAATCAACGACGTCCATTCGAAATGGGAGAAGTACGGGTGGTGGTGCGGTTCAGGTCCATGCCACACGAATAACCAGGTCAGCGATACCGTTCGTACCCTCCTCCACGGTCTACGCCAAGACGACACCCCACTCCCCCAGCTCCGGCGCATGAGCGAACAGACCGGAGGGCCCAAGGAATTGCACATGACGCTACACGACAGTCTCCAAAGCCTTCCCTGCTCTATCTGGTTCAGCGAGCACGACGCACAAACCGATATCGTACCCTCCCACTACCTAGTCCACCATCTCTGCAGCGACCACTGCCGCAACGCAATCGACAGGCTCGACCAGCAGCACGGCGCCAAGTTTGCAGCAGCCGCAGCAAAGCACCCCTCTTCCATCTTCGAATCCTGGCAAGGCCTCGTCGAGCAGGTGGATACTATCTGTACGAATCTCTACCCAGGTAGCGTGGTCCAAGATACAACACCCTTTTGTGCCCCCGGCTACGCCGCTGTCGGACACCCCGAGTGGGCCTTCCGATCGTACGACCCACCCAAATCCGAGATTCTGAACGTCTTCGCTGCGGCAGTCGATGACTTGGCGCGCAAACATCCTTCCCTTGTTCCGAAGCCTGATTCTCGTGATGTAGAGGCTCTGCATGTGCTTGTAAGGACGATGACGCAAAGCGTGTGCAATGCCTGTTCTGCAGTCCTTTTTGTAGGTCGTAACCCGGATGGGAAGACACGTGTGGATGAGTTCTTGGATGACGATGCGATCGATGGGAGGGAGTATACGAGGGCTGCGAAGAAGTGGTTTGTGACTTGTGCGAAGATGATGGGGTTGGAGTTTTCTTTCCGGCAAGAGAGGAAGATATGGGAGAAGATGGGGTTGGATCGGTACGACTATGATATATGAAACAGGATGAGGGAGTGAGTTACGTGGCGAGAACTGTGTCATTTCTGGTATATTGGAAGCAGAAACTCGTTTTGGGAGCGCTACCAGGCGAAGACATGGCTTTCAAATGTCGAATATTAGACTATATTATTTTTACAGAGGGTATCCATTCATGTTGTGCAAGCTTGTCCCTATGTCCGCTCCACATTGAACGAGCAACTCTTGCGCTTCGTTTCTAACATTTCCACCCGTTCCTGCGACTATTGTTGTCTGATTAAGCAGTCTTGCCCAACGGCTTAACATACTCCCTCCACACTTCCAAGAACGCTTTCCGATCCCTTTCACATCTAAACTGAATCTTAAACTCCTTATACCCATAACGATTCACACTCCCAGCTCTTAACCCCCTCCCATACATGTTCTTCTCCGAGTTGACCGACCCATTCGACGAGACCGACGTCCTAGTGCCGGAGCGCTTCAAGTTCGGTATCTCCATGGAATCGGTGCGGTTTCTTCGTGAGAAGATGGAAGGGCTCTTTTGCGGTGCGTTGGTGTCGGGGGTGGCTTTGCGAAGTTTTTCTGAAGCGCATCGCGAAGGATCTTTGGAGAAGGGTAATCTGAGCGTGTCGCTATCTTTTTTGTAGGTGGAGTCGGTGAGCCATTCGAATGCGTAGTGTGGCTCCTCGACCCAGTGTCCCTTATCTTCCAGGGCGTTCGTGTAGAAAAGCAGTACCAGTACCGGGAACGTTACGGGCCCGTCCTGCTCCAGGAGTGTCTCGGTGCGCAGCCATAGCCGCAGATTTCGTCCACGGCATTCAGTGGAATTCTTGTCTGACGATACAACTAAGACGGGCTGATCGTACTTGAGTTCCGCAGGATCCGCACCGTTGTTTGTGTAGAGGAAGGTCTGAAATTTCTTGGCTGCTGCAAAATCGGTGAAAGTATAGTTGATATCCGTGTATTGCTTATCCAGCTTTCCAAACGACTTCATGGGGAAGTCGATAGATATTGCAATCTCCTTGGCAGCTTCTACATGCGTAGTTGTTAGGGGTATCGACGGACCAGTTGCGGGAAAATGCTGTTCCATCCACACTCTGGGTTTTCCGTTCTGACTTGAGGTGTACACGAAACGCAAAGATATACCAGTATTCTCTCTGTATCGCCAGCGCACTTCGCACTCTCTGCTTTCAGGCCCATACTCTAGAGATTTGCGCTCGACTTGCACTCGGCGACAGAGACGTTTCCAGTTTAGTGCAGCTTCACCGAGCGCAAGAGTTGCCAAAGATGTTCGCGAAAAGCTGCGGCGTAGAGTGTGTGACATCAGGTTCTCTGGTGTGGTGGCCGCCGTACTAGTATCTTCGGGTCGCGAATCGGGCGAAAAGCTCATGCTACTGCGATTCGTGGACACAGAAGACGTGCGAACCGTATCGCGTGGCATTAAATTTACACTGTTGGTGGGGGAATGGGTCCAGTCAATTGGACTAAAATTGGAAGTCGAACTGATGCTAGGACTGCCTGAGGGCGATGGAGATGGCGATGGAGTGCTTGGGCCGGGTCGGAGGGTAGCCGACGAAGTGCTCATGCGACTTTCATCGAAGCCTAAGAAGCCCGTGAAGTCGCCAGAATGATTGGTCTCAAGAGTATACGTCCGCGGCGGGGCTGGTGGCATGTTGCGGACCTTCTGCTTCATCGCGTCGCTCGGGGCAAGATAAGACCGCTTTTCGGCAGTTGTTCTCTTTTCGCGGTTCTCTTCGATCAGAATGGCATCGTCAACTTGTTGTCGGAGGTGGTATAAAATGGCAGCCGTCTGAACGTCAGCGCTTGGTTCCGTAGCCGGCACGTGCCCCTGTGGCAAGTGGTTTGTAAGCTGCGCCTCGTGCGCAATCCGCTGGTCTTCTCTTTGCAGCCAACGGTCGAATATCTTCCACTCGCTATACAAGGGATGCTCTTCGGGGGCGAGCAAGGCTAACGGAGCACGTTGAGAAGCACTGCCAAGTGCATTTGTAGAATAGGAGCGGCCAGCCAGATCTACAGTACGGGACGGCGTAGTATCGAGAAGGCGTTGGGTCTGCTTAGTTGTTTCAAGATGCAGTCGCCTATGTGATGTTAGCACATGGATGAAGACCACACGAGGCGCTTCTAAAACTTACAGTTGTAGAAAGGATATGCACATGTTGAGCGCCTCATAGTGGCCTTGGATCTGCTTCCTCAAGCCTTCGATTTCTTTTTCCATGCCCATATACCTGATTGTGTAGATAAACTTCTTGACACCCATCTTCCTGTCGACCAAGTGCTCTGCATAGGGCTCGAGAGTCTTTTCGCACCTCTCCAGCGTTGCCTCAAAGTCTTTACACGGAAACGGCATGGGCAGCCCATACTCTTTCATGAGTTCCCCCAGCTGGGTGAGGCAGACATGAAAAGTGGTGAACTCCTTCACAAGTCCTTGGACTTGTGCCTCGGAGTTCTCGTTGGCATCTGCACGGTGATCAACACGGCGATCCTTGTTACAATGCAGGGAAGCCATGACATACCTTTAAAGGCCAGGTACACGCGCGTCGAGAACTCCAACAACTTCAACACGTCGGCCGGGCTGCATCCAAAAGACATATCGGTTGGCTTGCGCCGCGCTCAAGCGCAGCTCTGAAGGCACAAAGACAGCTCATGCACTATGGGGACTGCTCGTACACGAAAAGAGCACAGTCGTGTGAGCGAGCACCCAGCTCCCAGTAAAAAGGGAAGAGAAGATGGGAAGAGTCACCCCGGCTTACTTGCACGTTTCCACCACGAGGTGTAGCAGGGCAATCCCAAAGGCAGACCGCCGCTGCATGAGAGGTGGCTCAGCATCTTGGCCGGCGTCCTGCTTCGGGCCAGGCACACGACCCGGCGAAGCCTTACGCGTTCAGATACAAGACGAATAGCCGTGAGCTTATCGAACCGTGGGAGCGAGCTCGTGTTGATGCATGTGGCGGTGTCTTGATGTGTCGCCGGATCGGGTTAGCTGCATTTCTGGCGCTCAATGAGATGTCGAACATCACCACGTGGGGAAGCGAAGGGTGCTCGTCGACACCCGACCACTCTACCACTACCACCCATGACACGTTCACAGCCTTCTATTTCCATCGTGTGGAGCTGGAAATGACTTGAGAACCTCTCGATGTCGCGTACCTGCAGTCGATGCACTCTTCGCACCTGGTGCAGGTATCGCCCTGCGAAGCAAAGTACTGCATGTGCAAATCCACAGCTAGCCCCTTATAGTGACCGCGGCATCGAATTAAAATCATATTGAGCTTCGATGCGCCTTTTATGCAGCATTCGACGCCACCAAGTCTGACTGCGGCGAGCTGTGCAGGACTCGACATGAACATAGCGAACAGAAGCAGTGCGCTAACTTCGATCCGCACTCTTCTATTGACCGGTTTGCCTCTTTGTCTCGGGCGGTGCATGTCCCCCTGACAGATTCTCGTTTCGTACTGTACTTGGTGGTGGAATAGTGGAGGCTGAAGCATCGATATCCGTAATATATGACCCCAGATAAATTTGCGCAACAGCATGCGCAACGACATATAATTGACCAACTTCATCGCACAATACGCCGTTGAGCAATCGCACCATCGAATACCGTAGTTGATTGCCCTACACCATGGGATTTCGCAACTGGGTCACCCGTCCAATCAAGGGCCACCATGTTGGTGTCGAAGATCTGACAGCGGGCGGGAGCGGCATTCCAGTAAATACCTCCCCATCTTGATTATTACCAGTCTCCGTCTCTTCCTGTGGTTTGCCGTCTCCAAATACCCTGCTGACTTAAATTCCAGGAAACAAGGCGTCGGCGATGGACCCTCCAGACAATCGACTCGGCGCCTTTCCAGGCGTGGGTGGTTGTAGTAGCAGGTATCGGCTTTCTAACGGACGCTTTCGGCCTATTTGCGCTGAATGTAGTCACGCCCATGTTGGGCTATGTCTACTGGGCTCAAAACCAGGAAGGCGGTGTGCCTTCCGTACCCTCTTCTGTCAAAACAGCCATGATGTGCTCTACTCTCGCCGGTACTATGATTGGCCAAATTGGCTTTGGTTTTGCTGCTGACTTGCTCGGTCGACGAAAGATGTACGGGCTGGAGTTGGTGATTATCATCGTCGGTACCGTGTTGCTGCTGATGAGCTCCAACGGCGAGAAGAATAGCATGGCGATCGGAGGCTGGCTGATCACTTGGCGGGCGGTCATGGGTAGGGGACTCCTGAGACTCCAATGAGGGCGCGCTAACAGCTCCAAGGCATTGGAATCGGAGCCGACTATCCCCTTAGTGCGGTAGGTATATTGATCAAAATGGCGAGGTAGCCATGCTGACTGCAAACTAGGTTATCACAGCTGAATTTGCGCCTCGAAAGCACCGTGCCAGGATGTTGAGCTGGGTATTCTTTGCGCAGCCTGTTGGACAACTGCTCGCCAACGTGCTGTCACTAGCAGCTGTGGAGGGGTACAAGCCCTCGATTGAGCAGTCTGCACAGTCCTGCGGCAAGAACGATCTGGAGTGTTTCCGTGCCACAGATCGGTTGTGGAGGTTGGTGATTGGCATCGGTGTCATACCTGCACTTATTGCTCTCGTCTTCCGTTTTACGATACCGGAAAGCCCACGATACACGTTAGACATTCTGCAGAACACAAAGTCAACGCTTGAGGATACCGCGAACTACTTCGGCGCACCCGAAATAAACCCTGAGTATGGAGAAGTCGACATGTTACAGGTTACCTCGACTCCAGGCATACAGGTCACCAGCTCGAGGCGATCAACCAGCTCTTCTGAAATCGCACCCGACGAAGTAATCGACAGCGATAGCGAGTCTGAGCATCGGTTCAGTGACGTGCGAGTTCGTCCCAGTGCAACCGCGGCACCCCAGTTTCCTCCAGGTGATCCGAGCTATGTCCCACCCCTCGCCTCATGGGCGGATGCCAAACAGTTCTTCATCGTCGAGAAGAACTGGCAGTATCTCTTAGGAACATCCTTAGCCTGGCTCTTTCTCGATTTCGCATGTAAGCATGGTGCTTGGCAGAGCCTCACTCAGGACGTGCACTGATTCTTCAATAGTCTATGGCCTGGGCTTGTCATCTCCGCAAATCGTGAGCCATATCTGGCAGGAGCCTGACAGTAGCAACCGACCATCCATGTACAAGACACTGCGCGATAACAGCACACATACACTCGTCATGGTTTCCATTGGAACGGTAGTTGGTGGCCTGCTGATGATCAAGCTCGTCAAGTACGTTTCCCCAAAGGTCATTCAGTTCTGGGGTTTCCTGGTCCTTTCCGTGCTTTTCATTGTTACGGGAAGCGCATGGACGAATTTGCTCGATGCCAGCCGCTCCAGTCTGATCGTGCTGTATGTGCTCAGTCACATCGCCTTCAACCTTGGCCCGAACGTAACAACATTCATCATCCCAGCCGAGATATTTCCCACAAGATACCGCTGCACCTGTCACGGCATAGCTGCCGCTAGCGGGAAACTGGGCTCTTGGGTGGTGCAGATATTCCTACAGTACGCGTTCCAATCCGGTAAATCGGATCCCAACGACGAGTTTAAGTGGGAACGAGAGAATTTCGGACACATCTTGCAAGTAATGAGCGCTTTTATGGTCGCAGGCGCGTTGACGACATATTTCTTGGTCCCGGAGACCAGAGGTCAGGACAATAAGAGCCGGACGTTGGAAGTGCTGGCATGCGGCAAAAAGGTCATCGACGAGCTAAACCGCCAGCGGAAGAGAGAGGATCAGGATGAGTAACTGCACAACTCTTTCCTGGCGCCCCAATAGTGATATTCTTCTCCATGGCTGGACGCGTCGTCGAGAGTTTGATCGACCCGTGACAGGCGCCCTCGAAGGCCGATCTTTTGCGTGTGGGGGTTGCCCGGCGCGTTGAAAATGCAACCGTTTGAAACCAAAAAAGCGTGAGCCCTAAGAGTACAAGGTGCAAGATTCTGAAGAAGTCATAAGCTGGGCAAGGTCAAAGGGGTCGATGTTGATGTTGGGGAAAGACGGGCACACGGGCGGTTCGTGCTTGCCGTTGGATGCTTCGTGATGATGTTTCCCGCTAAGCCTCATAGAACATAGCGTCTTCGGCTGTGGACCCCCTCGCGGCTTGTCTTGTGAGACTGCATGTCTTCTTGTACGGAGTGCGGAGTACACTTCTCGTGGCGCAATTCATTCCTGCCATCTTTCCAATCAATACACGATCTGGCTGATTTCATGGCTGCTTACTACTATTGGAAGCATAAGAAGTGGGCCTTTGGTGGACGGCGCGATGCCCGAATTACTACGCCCGTGCAAGAGCAGCGGTTACAATTATGACATTTCTTACAAAGCTTGACAAGAAGTAGAGCTGTATAGATGATCTCTAGGCGATGATCATGACCAGCTGATGCAAGAATTCGCGCGTGGCCTATCTTAGCAAACAACAGAAAAAGTATATAGAAGAACTATTAGTTGGCATGATTGTAGAGGATCTGAAAAAGTTGTAGAAACTTCTTTATCTTTGGAGCTGACCGTGACTTTTTACTTTCTTCTTTCCCTGCGTTTCTGCTCTATTATAAACCGCCTCGCAATGTTAGAGACTGTAGAAAATCTTGCATTACTTATTGCCTTTTTCCTAATCTCGTCCTCTATTTTAGCTTTATATTCTCCACTTGCTGCCGCAACAATTCTAGATATTATTCGCCCTTTTTCCTTTATTTCTATTTCGATTGATAGCGCTATTGTGCACTGAAAACATCTCCATAGCGCCGTCATAGACTTCTTCTCATCGCTTGCTATCGATTTCGGTAAATTTCTACGTATCTGTCTAAATCTCCCGACTTTCAGTCATCCAGAAATCCTGATAGGTCGGAATCAGCATCTGTTACCCCTGTACAGTGAATGGGAAAGGATAATAACTTGATACAAGAATGCTCGGCAGGGTCCAGTGCACGTGTTCTGGTCCTCACTGTCAAGAAAGGTCCTCCGCTAGCACTAGCGCTCGATTATCCCGCGCTTCTAGATATAAATGCCGATCCCCAATCCGCACCCCCGCGGACACCGTTTCTCATCCACAGCAACCGCTTCTCTCGTACCACTGGGACCGCGAAGATGAGGTGAGCTTTGATCTACTACACTGTATGGTAGAGTCTACTAACACTGCCGAGTAACACCACCGCAGATAAGGACCTGGCGTCGGGCTCCGAATTCTTTGACGCAAAAGACAGCGACTCGAATGGAGACGCCGACGACACCACGCCTACGAGCCCACTAAATGGCGGCGGTCTCTGCAGTCTAACCGGTGGTAAGATACTTACAACCACACTCGCTTCCCCATTCTAATGTCGACTTAGAGATCCGTAACATCATATACGGCCACCTCTTAGAGACCATGTCCACCAGAGAAGTTTTACTCATGACTTCGACATGCCGAATGATGCGACAAGAATTTCTACCCCTCTATCGTCAAGAAGCCGAGCCCACGCTCCTGCGGTTCAAGGCGCTGATAGAAAACTCTCAGTTCATCATTTCAGAAAGCCCCAGCAATGCCCTCTTGTGGTGCGATTGGTATCTAAACGTGCACCTTCAATACGGCGACAAGGCCGGCCTGGATCTCCGCCACATCGCCATCCAACTGCGGCGCTTCCCCAAACTCAATCTCCGCTTCCAAACCACCACCAGGCGCACGCATCCCATCGCTGAGCTAAACAGACTTATGGGTCTGTTGCGGAACGTCGCAGCCTGGGCTAATACTAAGGGAAAGTTCATCGCGATCTGGTTTGACAAGGAGGAGGACTGGACTATCTCGGTTGTTTGCCGTCCTGGTGTTTTGAGTTGGGCTTGTAATGACAGGACGAGGCGCACGCGTACACGGAAGCTACTCTCCGAGTTGGGCTTGTACACTGCAGTGGTGGGCGCTGAGCATCAGCCTGGATTCAAGCACATCAAGATACTAGTCCAGGATATGGACGGCAAAGTGAGCCTGGGGAAGCAGGGAGCAACTTTCTGGTAGAGAGATTTCCGCCCAGCCAAAAAGCCCGACCCGTACATTGAGAGTCTGGCTGAGACGTTGGGGCATGTGAATATAGCATGGTATCACTATCACGAACTGCATCTCACTTGGTAAATCAGTGACAGGTCTTTGTAGTGGTTAATGCGTGATGACTCACGATTAGTTGTGCGGCATGATTGTCTGCCTCGAATGGGTACACGATGGTGACCTCATACTCACCCTACCTAACGCCCCCTCCCAAAATTTTGGATCCAAACATCAGCACGAGCACACTCTCATGCCCAAGCATCAACCAGCCACAACCTCTACTCTAAGTACACACCCCTCTCCGCCACAAAACTCCTAACAAAACTCTCCACCTTCCAGTTCATACACTCCACCAACACCTCCCTCTCTTCTAACGAGAAGATACGGCTCCACCCAGCCCCAACCGCTCGGCGCTAATATCCTGTTGCTTCTCACTGCTTTCCTCTACAAATACCCTTCCATCGAGATGTATCTCCGATCCCGCAACAAACTATTTCCCCTAGGAATTGGGAGGCTGGGACTTGAATAAACTCGAGTCTAGAGTCGAAAAGGCATTGTATGGGACGGTTATTGCAAGTCCTGTGTGCTTGAGCCTCGGAACGAAAAGTACGCTGTGTCGCTGGAAAGCTAGAATTGGGTTGGAAAATAGTGCTTCTTCTACTTAGGAATTAGTGGGATGACGGGATAGCGTATAGTGAGTTTACTTGGGAGATGGTTACTTGGGTTCGATTTACTCAGGGGTTGCAGGAAGTGCAAGAACATATCTAGGCATCTGGCTGGCAATTTTCTCTGTTATGCGGGCTTATTGAAGAGTAGGTACTCTAGTCCTCCTAAACTCTAGAACTTGAGCCGGATATCAGTAGGATGCAGCTACCAACCGTTCGTTAGATAACCTCACCCTGAGTATCGTCAACTACATCACAACAGCACGATACAAGACAGTAGCTAGTGTAGCTTCAAAAAGAAACTTCATAATGCATTCAGATTCAAACAATCCGTTATTATCCCACACGCTCAATCATCATCGCAAAGAATCAACCTCAAAAGTGTCCCCCACCACCCGCACAAACTCCCCGCTACCTGCTCCCTTAAAGACCCAGCCTTGATGGAAAAAGAACGCGCTTACTCAAGTTTCGGAACCTTCGGCGCCGCAAAGGGATTCGTATCTGCCTTGCGCTTCACGCCAGCAGCGACGTTCTCGGCGACAAGCGGGTCCGCGCGAGGGAGAGGTCGGGACGAACTGCCATAGTTGATGAAGTCGGCATGCTCCAAAGCGGCAGCATCAGCATCCCCATTCTCCCCATTCTCCCCATCAACCTCGTTGGCAAGAGGTTTCCGTAGCAGCAAGACCTGATACACTGGTTCCATTTCCTCTGGGATCGTGACATTTTGTGACCGGAGCAGTCGCCAAGCTTGCTCCAACAACGCGCGAGTCGCAGTGAGCTCTCGACGCATCTTATTAAGTGCATCTTCTCTTACGGCGTTTTGTTTCTTGGTGCTTCGCAGCTCGCTGTGTGCGTTTTGAAGTTCGCGTCGTAGGTAGCTGTTGATGCGGCAGATGCGGTAGGCTTCTGAGGCGATCTCCACTGTAGTTGCTCCGCCTTCGATGCGGGCTTCGATACGGCAGGTGTCATTGTCGACAAGCGATTTTGGGGTGGCTTTGCGGGCCGGATCCGGATTTGGGGTGGAGCTGGACATGGCTGAAATGATTGAGAGTTGAGTTGAGAACACAAGGGTATTTTGGGATATTGGTAGAGAGTAGAAGGGTGCTTTGCGGGAAGTTGAAGTTAAATTGAAAGCTAAGCTTAGCGAACGTGCAATTAATGCAGGTGTGTCATTTTACTTTCACCATCTAGTCTCTTGTTATAGCTCTCCCCATCCACCTTGACGTCACTCTAGAGTATGTATCGTTAGTGTTCCCCACGATAGTTAGCTAGGGCTAGTAACAATACAAACGGCGAGTCCCGGTACGCGAAATACTGTCGAGACAGAGACACAACTAGGTATTGCGCTTGTTGGAAATGGGAAGTTTGTGTAATAAGCATTAATTGAATCTACGAGGCGGAAGGTCTTTATATACTATCAATACTAAGCCTATTCGGGTAGTCTGTATTCGCAAGCAGTGCCTGCCATGTCTCCATACCGCACGATTAAAATTCCGTATAGATGTTCGAGCGAATAAATACCATGATTGCTTTGGGCGTACTAACAGGGATTGAAAATCGTAAGTAGAAATAAAAGGTTAGAAATTCGCGTCTTCGCTCTACCCAAGAGCCCTACTTATAGAAATTGCGCGCAATTGTTTGTGCATTAGGCAGAACAAGTGATCAAGAGCGTAGCCAAATAGCATAATACCGCAAATAGTGTCAATTTGAACTAAGTCCTCTAGGACTATCGAATAGAAAAGAATACTTTTTCGATTCGCCAACATGTATGTGCGGATAGGTATCGAGCCACTGGCTTCGCTATGGTACTTACTTTGCCAACGATGATTGTGCCTTCGGTTCGTGCAGTGCTTAGAGACTTATCAACTTCTATGCCGGATACTCATGTTCCCAAGGTAGCACACGGAACTGCCCGTTTCGTTTCTCGAATGTTGTACCAACGTCTGGTGCTGCCTGCATGAATGATAAAAGAATCGATTCTTCCGACGCTCGCAACTACAAACGAAGCGTGTGGTCCAGCGGGTATAGTGATCAAATGCCCACCTCCGTAACCAGCTACCAGGGGTTGCGTAACAGTCGAGGATTGTATCGGCGCCGTGGCATGACATTGTAACGCAAACGGGCCGGCCCAACCTGCATCTCTCTTCTCATATATTGCAGCTGGTCAGCCCATATACCCAGCTCTTCGATACCGGTGTTGTGCCATGTGCCGCGTAATATCTTCGCAAGTTTCTCCATTTCGCGAGCGAGAAGGTAAGCGTCTGGTCCGTCGCTGTCGAAACCCCATTTGTAGTGGTGGTGTATGCGCTCGAAGGCGTTAAATATGGCGTTGGCAAGAAACGGGGAAAACATTTGTAGAGTGAATATTTGATCGCTGAGAAAGGGCTGTATCTTGTTAGTGGCTTGGGGTGCAACGGAATTCGTAGCGAGAGGAATGAGGCATACAATTTCGATGTATGCACCACAGAATTCGCAGCATGGTCCAGATATATCGTCTGAATACGCCCATCGAGGATGTCGCCTCCGACGCAACGAGCGATAGTTATGCATATGTGGAAAGCCGAAGTCATCCGACCAAGACCACGGACAGATAAGTGGTACCATATTTTATGATATTGCCGATAGGAGTCAGGAACTGTTGATAAGGTATGAGTAACAGATGGGAGGGAGGGTAAGAGGGCGACTGGGAAGGAATAGTGCGAAAAGAGCAAGTTATACTATCAAGCGGCTTCCCTCCCTTATCACACGCTCGATAGCAGTCCTGCTTCTTGCACGACGACGAATATGGCGAGACGATACAAGGGCCAGTCATGGGTACCACGCAAACACGAGTGGCGGTGAGTAAGTAGGGGTCATTCTCTGCAGGTCCGTCCGGAATCAGTAGACATGCAGCAGGTGCTTAGCCCGAAGGCAGTTCTGTTGGAGAGGCTTGTGGGGCGTGGGTGTGATGTCGAGCAAACAAATCCACGAAGCGTTGGATCGTGTGACATGCTCACTGCTACCTGAGTAACGTTGGATCATTTCCCAAGTTGCGACGTGGTGCAGAGCGAAGGATAGTCGGCTGCTTGCTGACCTTAGGGTGAGGCGGTTGGCGGGTTTACGTCCCGTGCAAAGCTGATGTTTGGATTGGTGTCTGTTCATGTGTCTTGTGACGAAGAAGTCTCTAGTGGTCACAGTAATTACGCATCGCTTGTTCAGCGCGAGTCATTCCTAAAGACTGCAAGAAAGAACATGACATCTTCGGTTGTACTGATCTTATTATATGCGCAAATCGAGAGGAAGACTTGCGGGAGGCGGAAAGATAAGGATGAGGAGGCTACAAAGCAGAATGCAGACACGAGTATAGAAAATGGAACCACTATGAAAAAGAAGACGAGCGAACAGATATAGAAAGATGGAATGGACAGTGTGGACGATGGTGACGTTGCAGAGTGAAAGAAGGCCAGACGAACACGGACGTGTGTGGACAGGGGATGCGGGCGCGGCTGCGCTAAGCCGCTTTGGGGCCACTTAACGCGTCGCGTCGATCGCGACTACCGGTAGTAACGTTGGTCTGCCGCCCAGCTCCTTCCTCTCCACACCACCACACCTTCCGCACTACACACCACCCGTCGTGCCTTCCTACAACTTGTCCGAGATGGCGCCTACTGTTCTTGGAAAGAGGACTCGCAGCTCTGCAAAGGCAGATGCTTCCGGTACGAGCAATTGGCGCCCCGGTCGTGGTTTCTCAACCGACACGTCCCTAACGCGTTCTCCAGATGCAAAGTTAAACGTCGCAACACGCGCAAAGCGACGGGCACAGTTTGTGATACACGATGAAGGCGAGAACGAGAATCCGTTCGTCACTCCCAAGAGGCAAAATGTTCGGGATGACGATGCAATGGACGTGGATGAGGCAGCCGAGGAGAAGCCGTCAACAAGACGCGGAAGGAAGGCTGCCACAACGCCTGCCAAGCACGGCGTACCTGGCACACGACTTCCTCTGTCAGCAGCGAAAGAAAACTCTCCAAGGAAAGCGCTTGTCGACATACCAGAGAAGTTCGCCCCTACGCCTTCAACACCAAGACATCGCGACGCGCTTGCCGGTAAGGTTGCAGTCACACCGAGGCACCGACTCATCATCGCTGGACGGCCATTGACCCCTCGCACACCACATACACCATCCACGCCCCGTAATACCGCACCCACCGTCTACAATGAAGCGCGCCAAGTTTTCTCCCGCGGTTCTGCGCCGACTGCACTATTCGGGCGAGAGGAGGAAAGGAAGGAGCTCGAGAACTTCATTACCACGCGAACCACAAGCAAAAATTCTGGATGCATCTACGTTTCCGGTCCGCCAGGTACCGGCAAGAGCGCCTTCGTCAACGATGTCTGTCGCACAGTCAGCTCGGAATCCGTCATGACCGGGTACATCAACTGCATGAGCGTCAAGAATGCTGTGGATCTGTACCGGACACTTTTGGAAGAGTTTGTTGATATCACTGAGATTGCTGAAGGCGATGAAATGGAAGCGCTCAAGAACATCTTCATGCAGCGCAAGACATCATACGTTGTTACGCTCGATGAGGTGGATCACCTGCTGGAGCTGGACATGGACCTCTTCTACAACATCTTCGAGTGGTCGTTACAAAAGTCCTCAGGCCTAGTGCTCGTTGGCATTGCGAACGCGCTCGACCTCACAGACCGGTTCCTCCCTAGACTCAAGGCTCGAGGTCTCAAGCCTCAACTCCTACCCTTCCTCCCATACACTGCACAGCAGATCTCGTCAGTCATCACATTAAAGCTCAAGGCCCTCCTACCAACCGGGTCAACCGAGCTACCCTTCATCCACCCAACTGCCATCCTATTCCTCTCCAAGAAAGTGGCGGCACAATCCGGCGACCTCCGCAAAGCCTTCGACATCTGCCGTCGAGCAATCGATCTCATCGAAGCCGACACACGCTCCCAGCACACCAAGAAAGCCACAGAAATCACACCCTCGCCCACACCCTCCCCTTCCAAAACACCCTTGGTCGAAAACATCAACCTATCTTCGCCAGCCATGCGATCCCCAAGCAAACCCAAAGACCTCAACAACGCCATCGCCGCCTCGCTCGCCTCACTCACTGCCGAGACGGCTCCAAGAGCAACAATAGCCCACATGGCCAAGATCACAGCCACAGTATTCAGCAACGGCACAAGCCAGCGCCTACGAAACCTCAACCTCCAACAAAAAGCCGTCCTGTGCTCCCTATCCGCCATGGAGAAGAAGAAGCGCGCTCAAGCAGCTGATTGCGTACTCGCTACCCCGTCAAGATCTCACACCACATCGCCTACCATCAAAGAACTATTCGAAGCGTACACGGCACTCTGCAAGCGCGAGAATATACTCCATCCGCTTACGAGCACCGAGTTCCGTGATATTGTGGCCAGCCTGGAGACGCTGTCGCTTGTTTCGGCTGTGGAGGGCAAGGCCGGGTCGCTGGATGTGGGAGCTGGGACGCCGAGTCGGAGGGGCAGAGGGAAAGCTTTTGCGGGTGTGGTTGTGGAGGAGAGGAGGGTCGCTAGTGTGGTTGGGGGCAAGGAGTTGGCGGATGCGCTTGCTGGGCCTGGGGCGGGCATTCTGAGGGGGATTCTAGAGGATGATAGTTAGGTGGGGAGGAGGGGGTGGTATTTGGGAAGCATGATGGCGCGTGGGTTAGTGGGCATGGAGAGATTTTGTTCGTTTGCATAGCATGGCGCTTCCATGGAAGGTTACATAGTTTAGCATGGCGGTGTTTCGCATAGCATTGTACAGCACGAAAATTCAATACGTCTTCGATACCCCGTTCTCTTGCCGTCCATGCTTTGCCTGGTGCACATCCGCCTTTCTCCCACTTTAGGCAACGTGCTACTTGGACTGGGTATAAGTATCCGCTCGTATACAGTACAATCCTGACATGTCCGCTTATCATGCAAATAACCATCAAACTCGATTCTAATGCTTCCCATTCTCACCCATATCTTCTCAACATGTCCAACACGCACCAACCCAACCCCTCTACCTCCTCAGCCGACTCCCATCCAACTCCTCCAACCCAGCCCTCAGCATGCCAGGCTCCCTCTCCAAAACCTCCCTGACCCTCTTCTCAAACGCCCGAATCATAAACTCAGCGACCTTGGGCGCAACCCCACCACTAAGCGCCGCATAAACCGGATTCGCAAACGCAAACTCCACAGCGAGACTAACCTGCGTCTGATCATTCTGGACAGCCTCGACAGACCACTTACTCCTCAAATGCGTAAGTAGTAAGCCATGACTGCCCTGTCTAGCCTGACCACCCTCATCTTCTCCTTCTCCTTCTCCTTCTTGTTCATTCTCTTGATCAAGGTGGTGCTCGATATCCTCGTGCTTGAGACTGGTTTGCGCGTCTCCGCCCACACTTTCGACGTAGCGGCCCGGTATACAATATACGCTGCTCACGAAGCTTTCCGTGATGCCGCCAAAGCCCGAGGTAAGGTGGCCCTGGGACGGCCAGCGGCGGTGGTAGGTTTTGTCGGGCAACGACCATTTTGTGATGTGGCTGCGCTGGCAGTAGGGGAGGAAGGTTTCGTACGAGGGCACGTCGGCTATGATGCTGTATACGGGGGCGGAAGGGTAGGGCAATGTGCGGACGGCGGTGAGGCGTTGGGGTGGTGGTGATTTAGTGGCCGTGTTTAGGGCTTCGAAGGGGTTGGGGAGGAAGGTGCGGTGTGGGGTGGTGGTTCGGTGGGGGTGGAGGCGGCGCGTGGTGCATTGGAGTATGGGCCGGGTGGGTTGGAGGGCTGCCATGTTGGGTATTGTGGGATGGGTGGAAGGTGGTGGGAGTCGTGTAGATGGGTGAGGGAGGAAGAGTTGGATTGGGTGTCACCGCGATAGCATGGTGAGGTTTGGATGGGTTTTCTAGAATATCAATGAGCGCATCATTCAAGACTGGAGATGAAAGCATTGTTTTTGCGCTAAGCATTGCGGCTCTGATGTCAGGGACCATCCCGCGGTTGAACTATACTTCTTTGGATGTTAGCGCTTGAAATTTCCCCCCACACTGTTCACCCCTCCAAGACTCGACGTCCCCGCATACATAACCATCCAAAACCCCTCAAAATGGAGCCTACCAATATGGATAGTACTATCAACGGCGCAGAAACCAGCGAGACCAGATTCCAAACAGACAACAGCATGTCCCGCAAACCCCAGCCAAAACAACAATTATCAAAAGCAATGGAGCACATGCGCTTCGCCGTCACCGTCGACCCAATTCCTCACACCTCAACACCCACACCACCACCCGAAACTTCATCATCACTACCCCTTCAACCTGTCGAACCTGTCGAACCCCCCGAAAACGACGCCTACGGAGTCCCCGCCTCCTTCGCCCCCGTGCGCGCACCCCCGTCCCGCTCACACGACGCCAGCAACAACCAAAAGCGCAGCGACCCCTTTGCCTTCGGCTCACGCTACCTAGAAGAAGGCGACAACATCTTCGAGTTCAACGCATGGGACCACGTAACCGTCGACAGCACCTACCTCGCCTTTTCCGAAGAACAATACAGCCGGCAGCGGCAAGAACCCGTATCAGACTTCGACCGGCAGCGCTACAACGCGCAGCCGGAGAAATGGTGGAACCAATTCTACAAGAACAACAAGACAAACTTCTTCAAGAACCGCAAGTGGCTCGCGCAGGAATTCCCCATCTTGGACCATGTCGGACGCGAACACGGGCCGCCAGCCACCCTCCTCGAAGTCGGTGCCGGCGCGGGCAATACCGCGTTTCCCATCCTGCAGGCGAGTCGCAATAAGCGGCTCAAGATCCACGCGTGCGACTTTTCGAAAAAGGCCGTCGAGCTGATACGCAGTCATGAGCTGTACGATCCGCAATTCATCCAGGCCGATGTCTGGGATGTATCCGCCTCCCCCGATCCATCATCACCCAACGGCGGGCTCCCCCCGGGACTCGAAGAAGGAACCGTAGACGTCGTCCTCATGATCTTCATCTTCTCCGCGCTGAGTCCCACGCAGTGGGACCAGGCCGTGCGCAATGTATGGCGCGTGCTGAAGCCGGGCGGCCAAGTCCTATTTCGGGACTACGGACGCGGCGACTTGGCGCAGGTCCGGTTCAAAAAGGGGCGCTATATGCAGGAGAACTTTTATGTGCGTGGCGATGGGACGCGTGTTTATTTCTTTGAACAGGCGGAGTTGGAACGCATTTGGGCGGCCGGCGGTCACCTCAACAACAACAATAACGACGACGATGCCGAGGTGCTGCAAAGCGGTGTTGCTGATGTGGAGAGCGTGCAAACGGAAAAACCGGCGTTTGAAGTAGCCCATATTGGTGTTGATAGACGGCTTTTGGTCAATCGACAGCGGAGGCTCAAAATGTATCGGTGTTGGTTGCAGGCTGTGTTTCGGAAACCGGGACAGGGGAGCGAGGTGCCTACGAGTACGTTGCGGCAAGAGAGTGAGGAGCAAGGTCGTGATGGCGATGGGGATGGTGATGGCGAACTTGGGCAGGAAGAAAGAGCCGGGCCGGCGGCGGAGGGAGATGGCGATGGAGTCAAGGTCTGATGGGGTATTTTCTTTTCAAGGCGTGAAGGGATATTGGGGTTATGGGCTTAGGTTAGGTACGGGTTTGGATGATACCATGGTGTTTTTTGTATGTATGCAAAGTAAAAAAGAAAATCATGACTGAAGCTCGAACGAAGGCCACCTAAAACTATCAGTATGTTAGTGCACATGGTACAATCGTGACACCTCCGCCTCGACTACCGTAAGTTCCTAGCAACAACACAGCAGTCCACATGCACAATTCAGTATCGCTCCGAATCCAAAGTCATAAAGAAAAAGTTTTATAAATGTAGCTAAACACAGCCTCCTAATAAAAAGATACCTATCCGCCTACAAATCACTCCTTCCCGACATTCTTATTTCTGCCCCTCAAAATACTTCCGAAACCGGGGCTCATTCTCCAAATCACAGGCCAAAACCGCCATGTAGCAACTCATCAGCAGCTGCGGAAACTTGACGGTCCAATACCTCAGATAGCCATCCGGTAACGAGCCCACCTTGGCCTTGATCGTATCCTCCATGTCCTCGTAGTGGTTCTTCTTGTTGCGCAACGCCCGCAGCAGGTCCAGCATCTTGTCGCCCGTGTATTTACGCTGTTTGCCTAGGGAGTTGATGAAGCCTTGGTCTAGTTTCGCAAGAAAGTTGCGCTTGTGGTCTAGAACAATGTCCGAGTATTCTTCCAGCTGCGCGAGATGGGCACTGGGCGGCTCCCGGGGTTCGCGCTCCCAGTGGTCGGAGCAGTCGCAGAGGAAGTCAAGACGTTTTTGGTTGTCCCAGAAGAAAGGATGGTTCATCACTTGGAGGGCTGTGGGACGGCTTTCGGGCCGGGGCTTGAGCATCCATTGGATAAGGTGATGGGGCTCCACCGAATCGGCGCCGAGGAGGAGGCGGTCGAGGTTCGATTTCTCCTTCTTGATGTTGTACTCGCGGATTTGCATCCAGCCTTCTTCGTCGTCAAAGGGGTGGCAGCCGTTAGTGAGGACATAGAAGAAGACGCAGCCGAGGGAGAAGATATCCACCGCGCGCTTGACGCCTTGAGCGACTGGATCGTTGGAGCTCGAAGACTCCCGAGAGAAGCCTTGTGAGCTGCCGTTGGTGAGTTCCTTAGGCTGTGAGATGAGCTCAGGGGCTTTCCAGCCAACAGTGCCCGCGTTACCGGTTGTACCCACGAGGGTACTAACGTTGTCGGGCAGAGTCTTACAGAGCCCAAAGTCGGATATTACCAGTCGTACCTCATCCTTTGATGTTATCAAAGGCTGGGCGATGAGAATGTTTTGGGGTTTGATATCGCGGTGGATGATTCGTAGATGGTGGAGGTGGTTCAGGCCAGCGGCCAGCTGGTACAGGCAATTCGCGGCCTTGCCGCTGATCTTGTTGACTAGACGTTGTTGGCTCTGAGAGAGCTCTTCTCCAGGTCGGCCGTCTTTGTATAGATCGAATAGACTAGCCTGACAGAGCTCGACGGCGATATAGAGGAAATTCTCGTCCCTCTCGTCGTCAAAGTACCGGATGACGTTCGGGTGTGGATCGCTGTTCTGTAGAAGCTTCACCTCTTGTTCCGCGAGTCCAAAGTATTGAGGCAACATGCGTTTGACGGCAACCTTGACTTCCTATGTGCAAGCTTAGTACATGAACGATAACAGAAAGAGTGAGAAATCAATAGAACCAGCGAACGAAACAGGGACGCCAAAACCGACAAACGAGCACTGATGACAATGCCCGAACGCACATGTCGATAATTGACCACATGAGGTCGTCTTTGGCGCCCTAGGTCGGGTCGATTGGTTGAATGAGGAGTCGGATCACATACCTTCCATTTCCCTTCAAACACAAACGTACCACCACTTCCGTTACCAAGCAGCCGATCTTGATCGATAGTCAACTTGCCAATACGCTTGATTTCCGATACATTCTGCACGTCACCGCCAGTCATAGTAAGTTCATCCGGGTGCAGACGAGGACCGACTTCCAGCTGCTTAGCAGCATCCACGATACGGTTGACTTCGTCTTCGTCCTTTTGCTGATTCCTACTCAACTTACGTCCACCGCGCCTACCTCTGTGGGTCTTCTTCTTCTTGGGAGTCGCTGGCGAGGCGGATGGGTCCTGCGAAAGATCGTCGGTACTGCTCGCCATTGGTTGAGCCTCGCCATCGAGCGTAACTTCAGGTGGACCAGCCTCGTCGCTAACCGGAGAGTCCCGCTCGACAGTTGTCGCCCTTGAAAGAGGCGTGAGATCATCAGCTTCTTCATCTGGTATGTCAAAGGTAACCTTCTTTTCCTTGACTTCGTCAGGAACGGGCGCGTTGATCTCCGCTTTCTCTACAGTGTCGACAACTACCTGCTCGGGAACATCGACCTCCGCATCCGGTAACGTAGGCAGTTTCTCTTCGACGGGCTCGGATTTCGATTCGAAAGAAGCTGGAACGGGAGGAATTGGCAGCTTGGCCTTGCCAGGATGCTTGAGCTTCGCTAAGTAGCTCTTGCTATAGTTGACCAGATTTGGCTTGGTCGTAACGCCAATTACACCAAGGAAACAGACCAAAAGGACAATGTAGAGGTAGGCGCTGAACGATCGCACATCCATGCTCGTCTGTGGTGGCGCATCAATAGTCGGGGCTTGGTATTGCTCCATGGGTGACGTCTCTGGAGGATTGGAGACGACCTGGTCATTCACTGTCTCGAAATAAGTCGGGGCAGCAATGCCTGGTAGTTGGGTTTGATGAGCTGGAATTCGGTAGTCAAGCTTGTGCACACCGACGAGGCTCTCGTGATCTGGCAAGGCGAATGGAGCGTCCCAATCGTATACTATGTCGGCGTGCTTGTAGCAGCTTGCATCGGGAGCTCCATCGGTCACCGCAGGGTAGTTGACCTCGGACAAGGCATACCATGCTCCGGATTCAGTGGTGTTGAGCAGCACATGGTTTGCTCTGTCTTCAGAGAAGGCTGGCCCGGCGGGTTGGGGCAGCAGTACAAGCGGTGGTTCTGCGGATTGGTCGTTCGAAGGCCGAGCGACATCGAACACTCGCGCTACCGGACAAGGCAGACGTTGTCTGTAGAGAGGACGCTGGTACCATCTTGGGCGTTTATGGTCGAATGCGACCACGTCGCCATTGTAGGTGGTGTAGATGTACTGCTTGTCCAAAGTCTGGTCATACTGCGACTGCAGGTCCTTGTCTCGGCTATTCGGGTTCCACTCGGCGTATTTGAGGGTGCATATGTGCTCGTTCGTCTTCTTGTTGTGTATGGTAATGGTGTATTGGGTCTGACCTAGATCAATCACGCCGCGACAGTCGCGTTCTCGGGCATTGAAGAAGTTCTTCGATTCGGGGGCGCAACTGTCGTCGTTGGGAAAGGATCCGCCCGGACTGAAGCTCTGCTTGACGATACCCGAAGCGGCATCGACGAGAAGCATAAACGTCTTCTTCTCGACGTTGTAGACGACTGGAAGATCCGGGTCGTCGCTGGAGTAGGGCGCGTTCTCGGCCAACTGCTTCACCGTGACGCCCAAGTGCTGGAGCGTCGGGCGTGGCCCCGGCGAGAGCAGATAGAGGGCTCCGTCCTCTCTGGGCTCGACAATCCACACAAAGGGCTGGTTTTCGAGGTTGTGCTTGCCCTCGGAGACGTTGTAGATGGTCTCCAACATGGGCTTCCCACTCAGCTCCCAGATCTCCTCTCCATTGTATCGATCGCGTGCGTGAAGATGGCCGTCGACGGTCGCCAAGAGAACAAAGTCCTCCACTTCCCAATCCTGCAGAGAGCGCGCACTCGGGATAAGGCCTCCCGAGGCTGCGTGTCTGGCAGGATGGGCTCTGACAGCGCTGATGGCTGGAGCAGAAGGAACTTTGGTTGCTACGGCGCGCACATTCTGGCTTAGAAGGGGAGTGTAGGGTCGACGCTTGTCCGCGTCGTCCGCCGCGTCCTTCTGGTTGGGCTTTCCGTGGTGGGGTGGGATCACGTGTGCATTATCGACATACACCTCGGCGCGGAGAGATGGATGCTGCACGTCGTGTTCCAGTGGTTGCTGCTGCTGAGCGGCCACAAGTCCCGTGATGATGAGGAGGGCGAAGGTGGTGAGCGCCGAGCCAGCACCAGGCGGCCGGCGCGGACGCTGCATTGCAAGTTGTTCGTCGTGTTTAGCTGGGAGCCCGGCGAAGGCGGCGTGGGCGAGGGTGATGGAGCATCAGCAGGCGGCGATGAGCGTGTATCGAGAAGGGAAGAATGCCAGCGGCAGTGGGTTGATTTTGACTCTCGATATTAAACGGGCGGGGGGGCTAGGTACAGCTGAACGTGCGCCGTAAACTGGGGTCCGGCCGGGGGCCACTGGCCTCGTCAGCCAGCCGTCGACTAGACTCCTTTTCGACACGCTCGCCTGTTTCCCTTATTTTAGCACTAGACTTGGCGCCGTCATAACGTTAGCGACTCACGCAGGTACCGGAAGGATACCGAATTGATAGCAGAGCGATGGTGGTGGTGGTGGCCGTTGCTGTTGTTGTTGTTGATGTTGATGTTCGTTGTGGGTGCAGTTCCCGTGAAAGCCGAGAGAGATCAGGAGGTGAGCGAAGTTCGGGACTCCCTCGCTCGTATGACATCCCGCATCTTCCTTTTCTTTGCCCCTACCTTGCCTGTACCGTCGACGAGCACAGTCAGGGACGAAGGGAGCAACCGCTACTAGTCTAGGTACCCGATTTCTCTGTACGCCGTGGGGCGCAGTCTTTGTTTCTAAACTTCTCACTTCTACTCGCTCAGTCTCGCTGCATGCTGGGCCCAACAACCCCCCAACCTGAGGGAGGCACAGGACAGACGCCATGCGCAAGCGCCTACAATAATGACGGCAGTGGGTGTGCGCTATGATGGCACCTCACCCCGTTCCATACGCTCCAGGCCTAACTATTCCAAGATTTCAAAGTCCGACAACAAACCCCGTCAGCCACAGCCAAAACACGGCCCGCAAAAGGCGATGAATACCAGCCAAACATGACTTCTTCCTTCGATTAGGATCATTCATAAACTCCATCTTGTATCGCATGTGATGCAAACGGGCGGGTGGTAACGATGCACGAGTGTGCAGTTGCCCGCTTCGGGGTACGCCGTAAGGCGGCGGGGCAACTGTGAACCATCTTGTTGCTGCTCTCGTGAGACGCCAACTTGAAACATCTGATGATGTGAACGCCTTAGGTACCAGGACCACCAACATTCCGGCAAAATGCCCGTATTCAAAACCCGGTAGGATTACGAGAAATATAGAATTTCACTTGGATGCGCAAAACATTTGGACCCGCATAGCCACAGTGCTCTAAATGAAGCATGCATCGTGCAATGTTCTTGTTCCTTATGGGAGCATGTATCGAATCCTCGTCGTAACTTCACGTTACTATCAAACGGCAGGCTGCATCAAGTCCGACGCCTGCAGCCCAAACGATGCGGGGCGGCGAGACTAGTGTTACTAGCCGTGTCCGTTGCATACGCCGAACCACTGCAGCATTCCAAGGTTCCCAGTGCTGGTGCTTGTCTCTGACTGCATTGATGTCTGTCGGTAGACGCTCTATCTAGTGCTGCTTACGTCCAAGACTCATGCTTGCTCGCTCATCTCCTACATGCGTTCACGTTTCCGCGGCGCGCTGCGAATGATGTTGTCTACCCGAAGTAGTAACTGCGTGATGTTAGCCCAGCGCTATAGTCTTGGGAAGAGTGAAAACGTACCTCCGCAGCCTCTGAAGCTGATGACACCACCGCCCGCTTCAGCTTGTAGCTTTCGATAACGCCTAGCTCCCGCATATCCGCAATGCCACCGCCGGGGGACAAGAGATCTAAACCGGAGCTGGTCAAGCCCGAGTACACGGCTTTGCGGAGGCGGGTGACTAGATCGCTTGAGTCGAAGCCTGCGTTGTCGGCCAAGATGGTGGGTAGTTGTTGGAGCGCCTTGGAGAAGGACTCGACAGCAATCGCCTTCTTGCCAGCCACATTCTGTGCCGCCTCCGCTACAGCCTTGGCCATGTTCATCTCGGCGCAGCCACCGCCCAGCGTTGTCCTGGGTTCCTTGACAGTCTGTGAGAGGACGGCAAGGGCATCATGTAGCGACCGCTCGGCCTCGTCGAGAAGTTGCTCCGTGGCACCGCGAAGAACGATGGTGCATGCGCGTCCTGCCTTGATGCCTGAGAACCTGATGAGAACATCCTCTCCGATGATGACCTCCTCGACCAGATCGCAGTGTCCGAGCTTGACGTTCTCTGGGTGGTCGAACGTCGATGTGATCTCGCCGCCAGTGACCAGGGCCAAGCGCTCGATGCCGTCGAAGTCAGCATGCTCTATCGAACAGATGCCGGAGTCGGCGAAGAGCTGCTCTGGCCAGTTGTAGATGAGCTGTCGGTTGACAAAGCAGTTGATGCCGTGTGCCTTGATGCGCTCGACCTTGGCCTTCATCTTCTCGCGCTCCGCCTTCTCCAACTCGGCCAGCTTGCCGGTCGAGTCGACCTTGACTCTCGCACCGAAGATCTTGATCTTGTCTGTGTCCATGGCCGTGTTCGCTACCAGGATCTTGGCATTTTCTATCCGCTTGGGCTGGTTCACGCCAAACTTCTTGTCCAGAATGAAGCCCTCATCCAGGTACGAGTCCTTGAGCTTGCCACCCGCCTTCTTGATGACCTGAATATGCGTAAGATCGGTCGAGCCTCCGAGCTTGAGTACGGCGTCTACGGCGAGCTTGGCGAACTGTTGGCGGTCCTGAGAGAGTACTTTGGAGCTCAACGTGGTTCGGGCAATTGCCTCTAGGTCCTTCCTAAAGGCCGCCTCGTCTTTGCTGCGGTCTACGGCGATCTTCTCCAACGCCTTCAGAGCGGCCGCGCTTGCTATCCTGTAGCCCTCGATGATCGTCTGAGGATGCATCTTCTGGTCCACGAGCTTCTCCGCCTCCCGCAGCAGCTCAGCGGCGAGGACAGTGACCGATGTAGTTCCGTCGCCAACCTCGTCGTCCTGGACTTTGGAGATGTTTACCAGTACTTTGGCAGCGGCGTTGTCGAGGGCAATCGCTTTGAGGATGGTGGCGCCATCGTTTGTGACCATAATCTCACCGGTAGACCTTTTGCCGTGCGGGTTAGGGGAGGCGTGGACATAGCGGGGCAATTCACCACCTACGCAGACTGTAATATCTTGTCCATGCCCTTGGGGCCCAGTGTACTCTTCACCAAGTCGCCGACGGCAATGGCGCCCACAAAGGCCGAGAGACGCGCATTCTCGCCCTTTTCCTCTGTCACATCCTCTGCGAAGATCTGAGTGGGGTTCGACTGGGCATGTATTAGTGTTTTTCCGCACGGGATAGTACGACAAGTTGGGAGGCATACCATGCTGAATAGAAAGTGTAAACAAGCAAAGAGGGGTATCTCAGAAGGTGTGGGGTTGCTGGCGTGTGGTGCCTGAACGCGACTTTTTTTCAAATCAGTCGCCCGCGCAGGAGCTGTGTTTGCGGTGTTTGCGGTGTTTGAGCGGAGCTTGCCCCGGCCAATGGTTCCACCGGGCCCGTGACCTTTTGGGTGCCTACAACTTTCGTTCCCTCTACCTGACCTGACTCCAAAATAATTGACGTCTTATACCCGTATTCTCTCCTACCGTACAATACTTTAGCGCTACCGGAAAGCGTGTTCGCATTGCTCCTCTCCATCCAAGATGCCGAAGCGACCGGCGTTGGAACCGCTCGAAGAGGTCTACGACGCGCCGTCGCCAGCGCCAAAGCGCGCAAGAGTCGAAGATGAAGAGATGGAATCGCCCACTACAAACGGCGCGGCTACTAACGGCCATCTCATGTCTCCGCGACGGCAAGACCAAGAAAAGATCGATATTCTAGGCGCAGATGCAGAGGAGCATGCGGAGCTCGAGGAAGCCGGCGCATTAGACGACAACGACGACGACAACGACAACGAGCCCGCGATTAGTGCACCAAAGCGCCAAACCGCGCCCGAAGCTGGCTACACGGATCTCTACCTCGACACCATCAACCGCAAAGTGCTCGATTTCGACTTCGAGAAGCTGTGTTCGGTCACGCTGTCCAACATCAACGTTTACGCCTGTCTCGTTTGCGGGAAATACTACCAGGGCAGAGGGCCCAAGTCGCAGGCCTACTTCCATGCGCTGGACGAGGGACACCACGTGTACGTCAACATGGAGACGAAGAAGGTGTTTGTGCTGCCGGAGGGTTATGAGGTGACATCCAAGTCCCTGGACGACATCAAGTTCGTGGTGGATCCGCGGGTGAGCAAAGAGGAAGTCACGAAACTCGACAGGGAGCCAAAAGTGTCATGGGACCTGTCGAACCGGGAGTACATACCCGGCTTCATCGGGATGAACAACATCAAGGCAAACGACTACTTCAACGTCGTCATACAAGCACTCGCCCACGTCGCCCCGCTCCGCAACTACTTCATGCTCGAAGACCTATCCACCCGGCCCCAACTCGCCCAGCGCTTCAGCACCCTCGTCCGCAAAATCTGGAACCCGCGCGCCTTCAAAACCCACGTCTCACCCCACGAACTCCTCCAGGAAATCGCCCTCCGCTCCTCCAAACGCTTCACCCTCTCCGACCAATCCGACCCCGTCGACTTCCTCTCCTGGTTCCTCAACAACCTGCACCTAGCCGTCGGCGGCTCGCGCACAAAACCCAACAGCAGCATCATCCAAAAAGTCTTCCAAGGCACGCTCAAAATCGAACAGCAAGAAATCTCCGCCCGCGCCGATGCAGGCGACCGCCTCCGCTTCGAAGACGCGGCAGTCCAAACGTCCATCTCCCCCTTCCTCGTGCTGACCCTCGACCTCCCCGCGGCGCCCCTCTTCCAAGACGCGATCGAAAAGAACATCATCCCACAAGTACCCCTCGTGAACATCCTGCGCAAATACGACGGCGTAACCCCGCAAGAAAAGATGAAAAACAGAGTCCGGTACCGCCTTGTACATCCGCTACCCCCCTGCCTCCTCTTCAACATCAAGCGCTTCAGCAAGAACAAATTCGTCTCAGAACGCAACCCAACCATTGTCACGTTCCCCGTGCATTCGCTGGACATGGCCCCGTACGTGGAGCCGAACCCGAAACTTTACCCCGTTGGTGAACCCATCTGGTATGATCTCGTCGCCAACATCACGCATGAGGCCGTCCGCAAGAAGGACGATAGTGTCGAGGGCGAGCAGGAGCGTAAGGTCTGGCGCGTCCAGGTTCGGGATCGGGCGAGGGATGAGTGGTATGGGATTCAGGATCTTTTTGTTGAGAAGGAGAGGGGTGAGACGCTGTTTACGAAGGAGGCGTATCTTATGGTTTGGGAGAGGAGGAAGGGACAGATGGGGAGGGGGGCTTGATGCGGAGACGGGGGGCTGACGGAGACCTTTTTGTATGAGTATTTGCGTGGAATGTTGCGGGAGGACTTGATATAGTGCACTGCAGCCTCTTGATGAACTTACGCTCCCATTGCTCGAGGGTATGGGATTATGAGACGTGTGTAATAAACTTCTGTTAAACTCTGTCTTTTTTTTGTTTTGGTAGGATGGTGGTACGTATGTATGTGCGTCTCGTTCCTACCAAAGGGTTTCAATCAAACCTAACCCACCCTTCCCAAATCCGACATAAGTCGAGCGACAGCCAACGCAGTACGAATAAGAAAGACTTGATAAGAAAAACTGAGAATACATCCCGCCAGCTGAGTACCATTCGGAGCAACCTACGAACGCAACGACATCCGCAACATATGAAGAGAAAAGAAAAGAAAAGCCGGAATAAGTGCCATTTGTAAATCTTGCGCACATCCCTACGACCACCCCTACCCACTACCCAAATCTCTCTCCATTCCACCTTCTTACCACATAATACCCCTCCACTCAAACTCTCCATCCACATTTCTCCATTTCCCGCCGACAACCCCCTCCCAACCCAACATAACACCCAGCAGTCTACAAGTCGTACTACTCACGCCACAAACAATAGTATCAGCTTTGCCCAGGACAGCAAGATCGAGTAGATAGGCGCGGCCAACAAGTTCCCTGAGCTTCATAGCCTGCTCGGGCACACGCTCGTTGTTGCTCAGTTTACCAACGTCCTCGGCGTTGCCGACGGGCTGGCCGAGAGAAAAGAAAACGTTGGTGTAGAAGCCGCCTTCCCAGCCTGTGATTTCGTCGATCCATTTGTTCTTTTGGGGAGACGATTGTGCGGCTTCGAGGGCGGCTTTGGTGGCGAGTACGATACGGTCTTGCGCGCGAACGGCGTGACCTAGTTCGGGGGATTCGTAGACGAGGGGGTCATCCGAGGCTAGCACCATTTGTGCGGCGTTGTGGCGGGCTGTGTAGAGGTGGTGGTTGCTGTTCTGGGAAGAGGGTGGGAAAGGGGAGAAGAGGCTCCGCTTTTGCTTCTTGGAGTGGGCGTTTTCTATAAGTTCGATATAGAGATCGCGGGCTGCTTCGATGTACCGGGCTAGCGGGATATAATCTTTCTGGTACTCGTATTCCATGGGGTGTTTGTCGCCATGGCGCACATGCATGCCGATGCTGATACCACCTTCGCTCTTCACTGGGCTGTATAACTCCAGTGCGTGCTTCTGGACGTACTCTGCGTCGTCGGTGCGCAGTTTGAAGAGGGCTTCGTAGCCGGTGCGGGCTAGGGCGAAGATATTGGCTTGTCGCATGACGCGCATCTTTGTCGCATCTTCGTATTCGTCGGTGAAGGAGTGGCCGAAGGTGGACTTTATGGTTGGGCTTGAGACGACAATGTGGCGCGCTGTGTGCGGGCAGGGGACGATGTGGGAGGGCGGTGGTGGGAGGCAGTTTGTGGACGGTGGGGGTTGGAAATAGGACAAGTATTTTCCGTAAGGCCTGATGACGATCAGTAGTTGTACAGTTGTAATATAGAGATTGGAAGGTGGACTCACCATCGTGTATCGTCGATGAAGAAGGACCTGTTCTCAGCTTTCGCCAGACCATACGACATCCACAAGCGCATCAACGTGTTACCAAAGCCAGCGTCTTCCGTCTCCATAACGTAGGTCAAGGTCCTGTCACAGACCTTCAATCCTTCCGTGGAGAACCCATCCTGGATAGCCTCATCCTCAACAAACCCCTTCGGTCTGCCAGCCGCCTTGGAAGGTGGCAGTAGTGCCTGCTCTTCCGCCTCCTGAACATCAATGTAATACTGGTCTTGCTGGTAGTAGTTCAACATCCTCTTAGCAAAGCCCGACGACGCCTGGGCCGCTTGTCTCAACGTGTGCGACAGCTCCATAGATTGGTGACATATTTCGCGGTACTGCGCCGGTCGGAGCGGGAACTCATAGTTTGCTGGTATCGATACGGTCCACCTCATCTTGCCCTTCGCATCCTGGAGTGCAAGAGCAGAAGGTTCTTGCGGCAAGCGACTGCCGCCCACCATCTCCCACTCCTCTCCGCTCTCATCCTCATAGCTCACAGCTTGTTGCGAGGCAGTGTATAGTTGACGTAGTATAATCCATAGCAGAAACGCTACGGCACAGCAACCAAGAAGTATCCGCTTGACCAGCTTCGCGTGACTGGGCTGTGATGCCTTCTTTCCATGTTTTGGGAGCAGACTCGGAAGGCTCGGACTCGGTGGAGGAGATTTCGCCAGCAACCCACGGCGGGAAGCAACAGTAGGAGAGAGGAAGGCACCGGACGTAGCAGACTGAGGCGGTGGGCTCAGTTGCGAATACTGCGAAGTCGACTGTATAGATAGATTCGGGTTCCGTCTTGCATGCATCTTGGAGAACTTCTTCGTAGCCTGGTTCAGCATGTCGAATGCCGACTGCCTGGTAAAGCAAGAAATCCGCCGAAGTTCGCGTTGCTAGTTTTCGTGCGTAGCGAGTAAGATATCGGTCAAGTTCGGAGAACTAGCTGCAGTGTAAACGTGCTACTGCGATGACGAAGCCCTATGCAGAATGCTGATGTAGGCTATGCACGTATAGAAACGCCGCCTCTGACCCCGCAGAGCAACCTCGACAAAAAGATAAAAAGGTAATAAAGTGAGGGGACGAAGGCGACTGCCTATCAAAACATGCAAGGAATGAGCAAGGAAAGGATAGAGAAAATAGTAGGATCCGGCCCTCGTTGCTCGCAAAATGTTGGATGCAAGAAGGAAGAGGGGAAAGAAGGCCGCGCCAGTTCCTCAAGAAGCCATGCAGAGGGAATGGCGGCGGCAAACAAATGTCCAGCAAGGCCGCTCCTGGCGCAGATGAGGTTTCACGAACGGAAACAGTGACAGGAAATTCCCGCAAGAAGCGATCTCCATCAAGGGTTTCCCCGCTGCAAAAGGGCCACCAAGCGACCAAGGGAACAGAACAGTGCGCCCAAACAGCTGAGATAGAATCGAAGGTAAGATTGCGGGAGGCGACACTTGCTTCATCCAGGAAGGTGAGGACAGAAATCCGGAATGCGAAGCGACATCCTCATTTTGACAGCGGGGCCCAATCGTGCGCTTATGCGGCTGCGCGATGGGTCGTTGTTTCAGAGTGCTGACCTAGTGTAACGTCAACGTCGTCGATGCGCTGGTGCTGGAAGGAACATCCAGCTCCGGCGCTAGAATCAAAACGAGATTGGAGCCGCATGCCACCGACACCTCGGCTCATGCTCATAGGCTTCCACTCGCCTGGGTGCCTAGATGTTCTGCGTCTGATATAGAGATCAATGTAGGGCAGACTCATATATATTAAACAGCGGAGGTTTTCCTAATTCAAAGACCGTGACAACTTGATCCACGGATGCAGTGAGACGGCAGTGGGCACCAACGGCATTTGCGAGCACACTTTAATATCGTCGTCGATTGACTATAGAAGCTGTCTCGTCTCCCCTTCCAGCGTCCATCGTAAATTAAGCAAGAGCAGCATAGGAAGTAAATGTAAAGGGAAAAAAGGGGGTATCAGATCGAAAGAATCTCCCTCGGGCAAGGAATCGAAAAAAGAAAGCCGTCCTTGCCACTAGCTCGATATAAGTACAAATCTGGAGGGGTGCGGCATTGCAGTGGTAGCGTGAGCAGGCAAGTCGCCCGCTCCGTGTGTGTGTCCATGTACACCCTATCCGATTCCTGTGCCATGCCCATGATCGCCCTGATCCGTTAAACGCCTGTCGCTAATTTTTGATCCTCGCTGTTCGAGGAAATATGGTCGAAAGTGAATATAAGAAACTGTGCCCCGTCGTATCGTGCTGACGTTCTCAACTTCATTACGTGGTACTTCATCTCATTTGAAACGCAGAAATGCTGATGCGCTTCGTCGCTCGTGCAACGTCCGAACACCATGTCTCTCAGCTCTTGCTCTTCGATGCGGTGCTCACTGACCCTCGCTAACAGGCATTAGACTGCTTCGCCTTGTACCGTTCTCCACACGACTCTCCACACGGCTGGAGATCATCTCGTCGAGCATGCGTGTCATCTCTTCGATCTTTGCTGGGCTGTTGGTGGTGCTAGCTTGGGGTGGAAGATAGGGAGCCTTCACACTGAGACTAGGTGACGTTGGACCTTTTGCCATGAGACTCGCACCACTACCATCACTGCCACTGCGCTGGTAGCCCGAAGTGCGTCGGCTGCCTGGCGATTCGCTACCCATGTCATGTGCGTTATCGTTCTTCTTGCGCGCTGACGTGAGCGCGGCAATCATCCGCTCCTTGTCTTCGAGCTGTGCGCGCAGATTTGAGATCTCGTTATCCTTCTCAGCAATGACTGCAACCATACCGCCGTCTTCACTGCTTCCTACGAGCTTGTGCGACAGCGACATGGAAACGCGGGAATGGCTTGATCGACGGGCGTGTAACAACCGCTTCTCCAGGGTGGCAATATAACGGTTCTTATCCGCAAGATCTGTCTGCAAGGCTTGGATCTGCACTGTCTGACTCGCAATGCCGTCTCCATTGTCACCAACAGAATCATCTTCCTCAGAACCTTCCATGTGGACTTGCGGCATGGCCGGGCTTTGTCCTGGCACCTCCAGTGTGGCGTGACTCGCAGATGAGCGTATGGAACTCGGGCGCATATCGACATGGCTGTTGCTGAGGACGGAGCCGCGCTGGAAACTCAACGAAGAGAAAGACCGGCCGTTATTCACGCCTAGAGACTTGGAGCTCAATATCAGCCTGTTGAGATGCTCAATCCGCTCCTTCAGCGCAGTTCTGGCCAACTGCATCTCGAGCATTTGCTCTTCGTGCCGTTGCTTGTCTTCCAGTTCGCGAGCTTTTTCTTCTTCTTTGTCCCGCTTCAGCTCCTCCTCGTCCTCGTCCTTGGTTTCTTTGCTTTTGCCCTCCGCAAGTTGCTTTCTGAGATCTTCGATTTCTAATCGGTAGCGGTCCAGTAGTGCCCGACTTCCTGCATCTCCACCAGCGCCCATGGACTCATCGGCCTTCTTGGCATGGCTCACAATGTTGTTCTTGGCTCGAGACGCGAACTTTAACGTGTTCAGTGTCTCGCCAGTGTGACTGACTGCGGCGGCAACGCTTCCACTGGCTCCGATCTGAATCGTGCAGAGAATGCTAACCAACGAGTTTCCGGAAAGGGCGGGTTGCAGGAGTCGAGTAAGCTTGCTGTCTCTGTAAGGCAAGTGCTTGTCCCCCTTTCCCTTCTCTTTATCGGCCTTGTCTTTGTCTGAAGCTAAACGACCAATGACGGTGCCCAGAGTGAGTAGACTTTTATTGATGTGAGAGCCTTCGGTCCGTCGCTCCTTGTTATCAGCTGCCTTCTCAGATCCAGCTAAATCGATCAGACTCAGTGTCGACACACGAACACCGCCAGGGATGATAGCTGAACGCTTATCGCTATTTGATGTGGCTGCAGGACCGGGAACCCGCTCTCTGCTCTCAACAACGATTTGGACAACCGCGTGACTTCGTGAACTGCGCGCGTTGAACTGTGTGCCCGCTACCTTTCGAGAATTGTCGCCACGAGCAATGACCCTGAGTAGTTGAGTCGGACTTTGCACGATTTCTTCTTTTAGTGGCGACGCATAAACGCCACGTTTGCTGTCCTCTCGCAACTTGATCTCTTCGACGGGTCCTGCCTGGCCATTCATGCCAATGACGGGTCCTGCCAGTAGATCGTGGATCTTTTCGTTGTAGATCTCGATGTAGCTGACTCTCAAGAGAAACTCTCGCTGGGGCGTCTCTCGAATGTAGGAGAAGATATCGGTAATGGCCAGTGGTATTACACCAGGGTTTGTCGCAGTGCCTTGCATGGAGAATGTCTTGCCAGTTCCCGTCATACCATAAGCGAAGACAGTGCCGTGGTAACCCTCCATGACGCGTCTGACGAGTCGCTTGGCTGCAGCATCGTATACGCGCGCGTTGTTGTCTTGGGGGTCGAAAACGTTGTCTATATGATAGTAAATTAGTGCCGGCGCCGGGATGCTAGACAGCATGGTGTAACCTTACCATATATGTAGTCTCCGCCCTCACGGCCTTTGTAGGATATGAGTGCCTGCTTGTTGTTGACATCCCACTCCATCTCAGATTTGGTGTCTTTGCCTCCAGCATCTGGCCGGACTCGCACGCTGACAATGACGTTGCCTTTGCCATCCTTGTAGCCCTTGCCGTCTGCCCTGCCTCCGTCGTCTACATCTTCGAAGGTGGTCGCGCTTGTTGCATACGATCCTTGGGGAGAAGAGTTGCGGCTCTGCGGCGGAGAGGGTAGACTCAGGTGGCCAGTCTCTACGGTTACCGAGTCTGCGCTGCCGTTGAGCAAGCTTGGTGGTGACAGTGGTGACCTTGGTAGCAAGCCGCGCGCTCCACCAATGTTGGAAGTCCTTGGTTTCTTCAAGCTGCTGTTCCGAGACGGCACAGAGCCTCTGGACACCGACGAAACTCTGCGATCGACCATTTCGCCGCCAGGTGTGAAAGCGGTGGACAACGGGCTGGTGGGATTTGACCTTCCTCCATGGCGAGGCGGCTGTGGGAACGAGCCGATGCTGACGGTCTTTCGCAGTGACTTGCCCACGGGAAGTGTTCCCGCAGACCCAGATTCGGCTGGCAATGCAGGCACTGAGGGCGAGGTGAGGTGTTTGGAGCTCGGGCGGCAAGGCAGTGCTGATGAGGAGACGGCCCGACTGGTGATGGCAGCGCCGGGAAGCAACGAGGCTCGCGTCGCCGGGCCAACATTGGAGCTCCTCGCCTTGGCTACCGGCAACGAAGGCAATGGTCCTGTCGGGGGAGCAATCGAGGGGCGCGACGGGCGAGGAAGTGAATTACCTGACATGTTGGTAGCTCAGGTGGGTATAGGGAAGCTGTTAGGCGTGCCGACGATGCACTGTGGGCGCGAGGGCCTTTCTTTTTTCTCTCTGTTCTAGGCCGCCGCACACATGTCCGACGCTCTTGGGCTACCGTGACCGGAAGTCAAGTATCGTGCGGGGGGCGTCTTTCCGGGCGTGGAGTTGCGACTTTGGGTGCAAGCGGCGTGGAGTGCGTCAGTCTCAGACAGGCAGGGACCCGGACGCGGGAAGGCAAGCGCGAAGGGAGCGGGTAGTTGCAGTGACAGTGGCAGTGGGAGCCGCGGTTTGACGTTTGGATCCGAGTTTGGCCTTGAGCGCGCTTGTTGGTGGGTCACGCGTACAAACGTGGGCAGCGCGTGATGTCGAAGCGACGGTGAAGGAGAGAACGTTCAGGGTCTCTGGCGGCGGAGAGCAGAGTCAAGATGGCGTGGTGGGGGAAAAGGAGTGGACTGTGGTGATGGTTGCTTGGGCGCAGAAAAGCGCTAGTGAGGCAGAGCCAGGGGACTCGAGGCATGTGCAGGGGCCTGAGGAAGGAGCGACCGACGAGAAGCCCTGGAGAGGGTAGGAACGAGTGGGAAAACACCGCCCGGTATCTGCGCGGAGTGTGGGGACGGCAGAAGCAAATCAAACAGACACTTCGACTTCACTACTGGAGATAGGCTGGGAAAAGGGGTTCCCGCCGTGCGCATCGTGCTCAACTTTCAGTGACGGTTGAACTCCCCCATGCTGGCACTTGTCACCAAAGACGTTAGGCCAAGCGTACATATCCGCACCTACAGTGCGCCAGGTGCCCATGCCCAGCTGTCTGCAGACCCTTGACCACCACCACCTGTGGGCTCGCGTAGCATTCCGGCTATAACAGTACAAACCTTCGTGCGTCAATCGCTACCGGTTCCCGCTCGATCTCCGTCTGCATCTGCGGGAAGACCACTCTATCTACCACTATCTTCCAGACGCATACTCGAGAAATCTTCTGGTAGCGACGGTCCCCGCGGCGACCGCTTGAACGGTACCACGGTACGTACCTACGTGGGTATTTGCAATCCCACTAACAGTAAACTCCCCTAAGAGGGCAATCCCCTGTTGATCACCTCCCCTGCAGCAGAGAGAGCGCATTGGAACCCTCAGCCCTCTTTACGCCAGCCCGTATTTTACAAGTTCCTGCGCATCTCGGCCGATTTCTACTTTGGTAATCTCCGTGTCACATACGCCATGATGTGAATCAAACGTGGTGGTTGCATTCTCATCATATTGCTTTCGTCCAATCACGGTGGCGGATTGCATTGCGCCAGAACTCGTGACATGCACGCGTCCGCTGGCTGAGAGCAGCGCCACATTGCACGTGCGGCTCCTTCCGCAACACACCATGGCAGCTCTATGAGACTTTCCCGGGCTCAATTTACAATTCACAGTATAATGTCCACTCGAGCATCGTCAAAACCAAAAAACGACTCCACTATCATCACTAAAACACCCGGTGACGGATCATGCGCAGTCGCTATACGGTGTAATGCAGGAAGATGTCACTGGTGATGCTGCGATAGTAAAACCAACCCATTCGATCATAAGGCCCCCCATCCATGGACACTTTGCCCCAACTTTGTGATTGCGAAACATTGCACACACCACAAGCCAAGATCGATAGCGAGTTCGAGAGTGTTACAGAGCGCTACGCGTGAGAGCTGGATCCCAATAGTCTGCCAGCTCAGTTTGTTCAAAAGACTCGTTGGACCGACGACACGACTTGGCCCAATGTACCCTCGACTCCCGAGATAGTGTGAAGCGATCATTTGTAGCGTGCCCATCCTAATTGGAAGCATGACAAGTCCGACAAGATAGGATCTTGTTATGGCCTTTATAATTCCAGCTGGTTCGGACGAGAGCTGGGTGACGCGGTGATACTTAATATTCTCTGACGATCGTACTTGGTTGCGTAAGCCAGCAGCTCGAGCGTCTGACGGAGAACGCAGGGCTTCTGCGATTTCAGTGTGAGTAGAAAGAGTCCTTGAAGGGAGACGGACTTCCATCTGAATATGACCTTCACGAGACATGATGCGTATCCTGGGGTCATTGTCGTGGTCCTCTGACCTTGGTGTGGTAGGTGGTGTATCAGACCGGATCATTTCCTCGACCGCATCGATGGGGATGGTAATCACATTCGGCTCCATCGGCTCTACTATATGCTGGTCTTGGTTCTGAACGACGGGGACATTGAGTTGGGTGGCATTTTCGATCCGCATGCTACCGATTTCTATGGTCCGGCCTTCGCTTGGCCCCGGTATCGGCTCAGATTCAATGACACGGGCTGCTTCTTCGTTTTGCGAATCAAGTGGCAGGGTCCAACCAAGTGTAGAAAGTATGCTTTGGATCGCATTTCGAATCGACGGCGGCGATTCGCGCCGAAAGCCAAAAACTGCCAGCGTCAGATCTCGATCGCTGGACTCTCGATTTGGTAGGTCGGGCTTGTCAGGACAGATAACAAGTGAATCCACAGCTCCATAGATGTTGCCTTCTATCCAGCGTCCGATGGAGTGTTCTAGGCCGAGAAGAACAAGGGGTGAAGTCAAGACAGCCCCTACGCAGTCCTTAATCGATGCGGAAGCATCGTAATGTAGAGAAAAAGGCAGTAGGGGTGATGACCGTGAGAATGGAATGAGGGAAGCCCAGGATGGCAGGAGTGGGTGAGCGGGCGCGAGGCCGAGGCGTTGTAGAGCGGAATGGTAGAACAATGGATAGAAGAGAACCTCTATGCACAAGCGGAGGCTGTAAAGAGTAAGTACGTATCAGACATGGTAGAACTGAGACCCACCCAGACTTGAGCAATGGCTTTGTTCGTCGATAGAATTTCCGTACCCACGCACTTGCCCGCGTCGCCCGAAGCAGATGATCGACAGGCCGATATGCGAGCGCACCGAACATGACTAGCCACATGCCCTTGGTAGCATACTCCCGGGAAGCAAAACCGGAATATATTATGGAGGTACCCGAGTGTGCGCGCTCATGTGCGACGATCTGACCGAAAGAAAGTGTGTCAGGATACTGGAACGTCTGGAAGACGTTAGCAATGCTTTCACAACCAAGCAAACACAGCCTACCAGTAGCCTGTCTCTAATCGAGCCTATCCACCATATACACAGCTTCTCAGTAAGTACATTCGTAAATGTAAATACAATCCCGGTCCACTCCTCGGCGTCGAGAAGCTCAAAGCGCTCTTCACTCCGGCCAGGTAGGCCTTCAGCAGGTGAGCGTCTCCTCTCGAGTACACCAACCGAAGCAAGGACATCGTTCTGGGCGGCTCTGAGCTTCTTTGCATAGTCATGGCTGCGTGGATTGATAGGGTTACCACGCTCATCGTAGAGTTGTGTGTAGTTGTTGGCTGTGGCTTCGTGGTATCTTGGGGGGATCTCAGCCTGGGACGACTCGAGTTGGACAAATTGGGCGGATTGTGTAGCAAGCCGAGTGGGCTCAAAGGCGGAGCGTCCCTGGCATATCAGTTAGACATGTCTGGCGGGGGCGTTATCCATGGTGGGGTTGGCACACGAATGCAATCTTGTCGAGGTATGCTTGACGGCCCATGATGGCGGTAAGAAGGGTTAAGTATTGTCAGCCAGAGGCACTGTGGGTGTGAAATGCATTATGAGGGTACGATGATCCAAAGTCCATCGCTTGGTCAAGGAGTGTCCAACACTGAGAAGACGCGTCGAATCCAGACGTCAGCGCGTACCTAGGCAGTCGTGGCAGTGAAGGGACACCAGGGCGTGCAGGGCACCAGGGGTAGGTACCTAGGTGGTACCGAGGTGGGACACACAACGAGCCAGGACCCTGATCGAGCCACCCCACCAAAATATCACCACCACAAAAATGAGGCTGTAGAACGCCACACAAAAGCTATTATCAAGAGATTCTCTGGTGCACTGTTCTATCTACGCATGCGAAACTTTCTATCTAATTAGAATATCTTTTTGGGCGCTGTATTGATCGCGTTCTGGTGGATAGAGATGGGGCTTGGCGCGGCGGTGGTGCAGCTCCACCACCACTTTCAGCACCTACAACACCACGCTTCTTTGATTTTTTTGCTGCAACAGAAGATGAGGCTTTTCTTTTGCCTGTAT
>ML975270.1:7445-82545 GCA_010015605.1 Decorospora gaudefroyi
TCCAACTCCCCAAAAATTCGAAATCTTAGGCATCACCTCCGCCAAAACAAACATCCAACTCACAAAACAGCCAAACAGCCAAACAGCCAAACAACTGAGCGCCACCCCCCCCCCCCCCCCCCCCCCCCCTTCCAGAAAAAAAAATATCAGAATAAGAAAAAAGTTGGCACGCCATTTCTACGACCTCGCAAGCCTGGAAACTTTCGCCACCTAAAAAGCCCTGGTTGGCTCGAAATACATCTTCAACCTCGACTATGTGCCCGGCTCGCTCTTTCTTCTCTATCGGATATGGGACTCGTTCTTCTTATACTATAAACAAACAAAAAACCGGACAAATCGCGCTATGTTTCTGGCTGTCCCCGCCAAAAAAAAAAGGAGAAAGATTGCGATATGCAGGGGTGAAGAGGAGGATAAAGAAAAGACTATCTTAACCAGGATATGGTGGAGAGAAGAGGACGATAAAAGAAAAGGAGAAACGCACATTTCTGTCCGTGGCATGCAGTCTACCTGAAATTAACAAAGATAATTGTCCTATGAAAGAAAAAACGAAATCTTTGGGTGGAGAAAAGGGACGAAGCCCTGGCATATGTGTTGGCATTCGTACGATCTTGTGCCCATATAGTTTCGAGACGTCGACATGTTAAGCTATTGATTCGAAAGTCTCAAAGCTTATTGCGCATGGACGCTGGGAGGGAGTTGGTTGGTGTGCACCTAGGGCTTTGAACCTTGTTACTATTTATACGCCTCTCTCTCTCTGTCTCCAAGCTTTTTCTTTGAGTAAAAAGAAAAGCCTGAAACTGGTATGCCAGCTTGGGAAAAATCCCGCTCGCAAATGGACATGGATGTGCGCTATGAGCTTGCTGGTGCTCCCAAAACAAATCAGAATATTGGAAAGCACATGTGTCTGAGAAGCTGGCCAAATCCCAAAAGCCAAAAGCCAAAAGCCAAAAAAAAAAAAAAAAAAAACCTTGCATTGCAGACATGTATGGGGGTTCTCTCTGCCTTGGCTGGGACGTAAAAAGGGATCTTGCGTTCACGACATGGAGGATGGGTGATCTCCAGATCGGAGTATGTAGAGTGTTGAAATAATGTCGTTATCAAAGATGTACGCCTTCCAGGGTGTGCTACGATGTTACGGAATTGCAGCATATTTCACGGGCTCAGGCGCAAAGAGACCAGAAGACGGAGAAATGTTGAACCGCTGCTCGAGTATGTTGACTTCCTACGCAAATAGCAAAATCTTGATTTAACAAGAAATGAAAAAAAAGGTGCTCTACGTTTCGTATGTCGACTCATTAAAAAAATATTACCTAGCCTGGGCGTGTTCTGCAATAAGTTGTCACATTTATTCCAACGAGTATTTGATCTGTTGATATGCTTGGAAACAGCGATGTTTGATTTTCGGGTATGAGTTAGCCAGAAAATTCGCAGTCTTCGGAGTCCTATGACGCCATGTTTTATTCGTCGTGTGTGACAGAATGGAAGAAATTCGCTATCATGTATGTTCACGTGCTGTTCTTCCAGCTGCAGTTCGGGAGAAAGTTTTTCCGCATAGTGAAAATGGATAACCTGCGCGCTCAACAAGTTGTGAGATGGACACAGTGGTAGTAATCCGGGCGAAAGCGGCCGGATGTACCCAAAGATATCTTGACCCGGGCAGAATCGACGTAATCACATGCGGATCGACGCCCAAAGATGTCGCACCGGACAACCGCGGACCCTTGGTTTCCAAAATTTCCAGCGGATAAATCGCTTTGCCGGAGTAGACTACTTGCAGACTGTGGCGCCTGGAGAAAGCTGCAAGGCGAACGTCCTTTGCGAGCCTTCGACATGCGACACTCAACAATCTAAGTTATGTCGTTGTTGAGAGATTGCAGAATGAGAGAAATCGAGTGTAGCGTGGCCAGAGCAAATGCCGTAGTGCTGAGCGAGTCACTGGAGAGCCATCTGTCATACTGCAGCATCGAAACCCAAGATTGAGGTGGCTCGCAAGTCAAAGCTAAGGCTATGTTTTACGTACACTGGTGTAGATGGTATCCGACTTTCCAGCAGTTCGGGGTCTTGGGGATTTTGCGTCGCCTGATTCGCTAATTCCAGAGGAGCTGCGATAGTGTCCTGTCAGCGTTCGTGTTTGGAGGAGCAGGAACAGATGGGCTGGTCGGCAGCGCAGTACTCGTACTTTCGCTGTCTGGAATGCAGGCTTCATGCTGCAAGTGCAGGAAGGTCCCTTGTCGCAACTGACGCCCGAGGCTGGGATGACATAAGTCTGTCTCCGCGACCGGGATTGGCGGAGATATTGTTGGATCCTGCCCAGTGCCAACGTCCGCAGCCGGAGCGGAAGGCGTTTTGCCTGAAGTGTGAGCGGTGAGGAGGACAGGGCAAGGGGTCGAGCGGAGCGGAGATGACTAACTTTTTATTGTGGGCCCAGTGGAGAGCACGCGACAACATGCGGAGAGTTTGAAGCGTGACTCGGGACCATGGCAGACTGAGATATCTGTCTGGCAAGGAGACTGACTCGTGCGGCCGTCAGCTGGAAACGTTGGAATGTCGTACGAGGCGGCATGGGGCGTCCGTTGCGACTTGCCCGGGCAGCAGGTACGTACTCGTCTGCAACGGTCGTCTACAGACTACGACTGCAACTGATAGGCGAGAGATTGGTAATGATGCGTCGGCGTTGGACCCGTGGGTGACGTGCATGCGGCAGTGCTAAGGCGCTGGAGGAGTGAGTAGGTAACGAGTACCTAAGAGTAATTCCTGGAGACGACTGAGATAGAGATTGCACGAAGACATTATTCAAGTGGGGGATGCCTCGCTCCCATTGGCCGCCGCCCGTCTTCCTTATCTCTCGGCTGTGAGATGGGACGGCCGCTAGTGCGGATCGAGCTTTCCCTTTATGTCACAGTTGGAAAGAGCGGCCGTGCACGGGGCATTGAAACGCAACCCGAGCACATGTCTGCCACAAAAGACTCACTTCCAGCGCGCTCTCCAGCATCTCTCCAGCTCTGATAATTACGACTCCCACTCCGAAACCATGTCTCTGATCGCTCCCCACACTGCCTTCTAGCTCTCGCGCTCAGTAGCACACACTGCCTTCTCCCGCCCTTTCCGCCTCTCTCCGTCTGTCCTCTATCAGCCGCCCGCAACCCTTCAATGACGGCGCGAACCATCAGTCACCTTATCCTCCTCACAGCCGTTACCGGCAACTTAGGGCCCCATTCAGCCTCTCTCTCTTGACGTTCCGCTGGCTTACCCAGTTCTTTGCTTTTTCCGGTATTGGCACAAATATCCCCAATATATCGCTACCTATCTCCCACGCGATAAGACCTGTCACATTCCCTGTTTCCGATAGCAAACACACTGCTTCCCGATCTGGACACTAGTCAACGGCCCGCAGTCTATCATAGTCTTATCGCCTCCTTCCACGCCGGCCAGCAATGACGGCAGTAGCAATGCAGCAGCCGGCCATGGGCCCACGTCCTGTCGTCTCTATAGCACCAGCCCGCCCTCGTGCCATACACAAGTCACCACCGGGAAAGGAGAGCTTGAGCAAGCCGACGTCCAACAACGGCCCCGTCTCTAACATCCGCTCACGGAGGGAACGCCCTTGTGACGCCTGCAGAAGGAGGAAGAGCCGTTGTGTGATACACGAGGGTGCTGCGCTGTGTGTCCTGTGCGAGTTCCACAAGCAAGAGTGTACCTTCGTACAAAGTCCCCTACCGCGCAAAAGGAAGGTTGTCGACGGCGAAAAGAAAGACTCGCCGAACAACACGAAGAAGAGGTATGTTTAGCCTTTCCCACTACTGTACGTCATATTCCTCCCTCCCGGACCTCGCTTGGGGAAGTTGGTGGTCAGGGCCTGCTATGCCGTTTCCGGTCCCGGTGTTAGGTCACGTGCGTATGTGTAACCATGCAAACCTTGTCCATCCCGTGGGCCGCGTACATCTCCTACCTATAGTATCGTCAAAACCGTTCTGAAACTTCCTGTTGCACTGTGCCCCAGTCTTTGGATCGCGGAATGTTAACTAATATCGCAGCAGGTCCGTCGATTCCGATCCTCCACCACTGGCATTGTCAACAACACCCACCATCACAGCAACCGCGCCTAGTCCCCCACCACCCCAACCACAGCTATCTCATCTAGCGAGCCTTCACCTGCCTCAGCTTGGAGAAACACTGGGTCTGCAACAACGTCAACATAGCAGATATATTGGTCTGAGTTCTCCGTTCGACTCGCTGCTCATTGGGCTGTCGCAATTCGATACCCGCAACGAATCTACCTTCGACCTTGGCACCCTTCGACGAGTGAACGATCATGAATGTTTCATTATGTTGCCTGACGAGAACACCCAAGACTTTGCTGGCGAGTCGGAGGCATTGAGTCAAGTTGAGCAACTCGTGCACCCACATGGTCCCGCTTTACTAGATCTGTACTTTCAAGTAGTACATCCAAGTTACCCTATCATCCAGAAGCATCTCTTCGTTCAGCGCTACCGCAATGGCGACCGAAGCTTCTCACCAGCCCTCCTGGCTGGTATGTACATTCTCTCCCTCAATTGGTGGTCCTTCAATCCTAAGCTAGCAAGCTACGCCAAGCCCGACGCAGCTCGGTTAGAAGCGATTGCTATGAAAGCGCTGACGTTGTCTATGGAGCGACCAAAATTGTCGACTGTTCAGGCTGGACTTCTATTGCTCCAGCGCCCGGAAGCGGACTCGTGGAGTTTGACGACACAGTTGGTGGCTATTGGTCAAGAATTAGGTCTGCACCTCGACTGCTCATCGTGGTCAGTGCCTCTCTGGGAGCGTGGCTTGAGAAAGCGCATTGCTTGGGCATTGTATATGCAAGACAAGTGGAGCTCGCTAATCCACGGTCGACCATCGCACATCTTCAACGCAAACTGGGCCGTGAAGCCCATTGCGGAAGAGGACTTTGTCGAAGACGGAGATGGATACGAGAAGCAGCAAGAAGAGACGGAGAGTGAGCAAGAACAGAACCACCGTGGTCGGATACTGTTTGCTCAAATGATTGGGCTCACCCAGATTATGGCGGAAGTTATGGACACATTCTACACCCAGACAGCTATTCACGACTTTGCCAATGCCGGAAGGAAATCGACGGAGCTCATTCTCGCACGCGCGAAGCCGGTCCAGATCAAACTTCGTCAGTGGCACGAGAAGCTACCTGCTGAAGTCAAGATGAATGCCCCTGAAAAGGGCAAACTCACATCGACGGGCTATTTGCATCTCGCATACTTCGCCACGGAAATTACGCTCCACCGACGTATTGTGCAGTCGCTCGATGCCACCAACCCGGACTCGTATGGCCTTTTCATGTGTCGAAACGCCGCCAAGACCCGACTCATCTCCGCCATGGACTTTGTGAATCGACTCAAGCCAGAGCATTTGCAAGCATTCTGGTACTTTGCGTCCAAGGTCAACTTCACGCTCATCGGCACATTCGGGTCGCTCCTTTGGGCCACCGCTCCGGCGAAGGAAGAAGCCGAGTTCTACAAGCTTCGGTTATGCGAATACCGTTGGACTCTTTCCGTCTCTTCCAAGCGTGCCGACTTCCTCGACTACGCCGTATCGATGCTGGATGCGAGCCGCGCTATGCTCAACAATTTGGCAGAGAAGCCCAGCCTCGCCGAACAAATCAGCAATGCTGGTGTACCACCGGCAGCACCACCCCGGCAATACACTTCCTTCCCCAATATGGGTCCGCCGCAGAACCTGAGTGGAGCCGATAGGTACAGCCCGGAAGATGTTGATATGGGAGACGACAACGATGATCTGAGGCGCATGTCCTCTGGCGAAAGCTTCGAAGGCTTCAACGACGGATCACAGTATGGAAGCCGGCCGCCGACAGCGGGGAACTCGCCCCGTTCGATGTGAGCGAATGGCGCCTAAAAATCCGAAAAATCAGCGTGAAGACGTGTTGAGTATATGTCGGGTTAAACAATCGTGTCTTCTTAGCGGTCAAGCCAATATGTTTATGTTCATGCAAAGGGCGTTTTATATGGATACGTTGGATTGTCCACATCAGTACCCATAACTTGCGCCATATTGCGACAGTAGCAAGCGATCATGGGTGGGGTGGGCTTACTCATTTTGCTCTTTATTATGATCATTATTATTAGCGATTCTGGCTTACGATATCACGGTTCATGATGGCATAGAGCAATGCTTTGGATATTTGGTACTGGTACTAGCATAGACTATAGAGTATTAACAGTGTCAACCTCTTTTGAGGGTGGGAATGCAACCTTTTGAGTTGCGACTTTTGGGATGAAAGTGCTGAAAGCGGTGAAAGTGGTGCATAACATGCTCAGTTAATCACAGGTAAGGCTCAGGACCAATGCCGATTTGCGGTCTCGTTGGTGAAAGGTGGAGGGCCAGAGTTCTTTTCATGTCTATGTCTAGAGTAGTAATGTTATCGTTGAACTGGTCTATCTCAGCCACGGTTCTTTTCTCTATGTAGTAGTCGTCCGTGATAAGACCAGGCAAACATCTCGTGTTCGATTATTTTGCCTGTGAATCAATGATGCTGATTATGACTTCCATGTTTACACTGTCAGTGAAATACGTCTCTCTCGACTCATGAACGTTTTCACTCATGCAGGAGTTTCAGCACTTCGTTTAAGAATGCGCCTGCACTGTTCATCACACGCTGTAAGAGACTAGCAAGTATTTGATCTCTAACTTCCACTTCGCGCACACGCACATACATTCCACACACTCTGACTTACAACCATCAACACCACCCCTATCACAACTTCTCACCAATCGACCTCAACAATCGACCAACCGACCAAGACCGTTCGTCCAACAACCACACCATGACGCCTTCCAGTGTCAAACAGTCCAAGGTCCATGCGAACCACCGCGTGGCCAAAGATCATGACCAAATCACGTCTACCAACCAACTCACCTCCCCCCTCCTCCGTCTCCCAGCCGAGCTCCGCAACCAAATCTACAGCATCGCCCTAGCACCGTTCCGCACAACCACCATCGAAACCTACGCCCGCGAACCCTTTCTCACCACCACCGCAGCCCAAAAATCTCTAGCCCTACTCCAAACCTGTCGCCAGATGCACTCCGAAGCCACACTGCCCTACTACAGCACAAACACCTTCGAGTTCCGATCCTCAAACCACATCACGCGCTTCGTCCACGCCGTCGGTCCGGCACGCTGTGCGGTCATCAAATGGGTCCGTCTCGTGTTCCAGGCCAAAGACATTGGGACCGCAAAGATGATGCTGCAGGCGGCCGTGGACGAGTGCGTGCGCGTGTTTCCGCAGTTGGTGAATGTGTGGGTTCAGGTTCAGTCACTAACTTCTGTTCCGGAGCGCACGTGGTTTCGGATTACGCATCCCGGGAAGCCGGAACTTAGTGTTGTGTTTGACTGAGGTGGACACGACTGGGCTTGCGGTGGCGTTTTATAGGGCTCTGGGTCTTCTAGTGTTGCAATAATGGTGTTGCGGTATGCCATAGGTAGACTTTCAGGGATAGCGTGCCACACGTGGCTGCGCCTTTCGGGCTAGAGCCATTGCCAAGCTTCCGCTCGCTTAACGAGTGATATAATTTGATACTTCGACGCGCTCCTGTTCAGCTAGTACTAGGGTTCTCTTGGCAAGTATCTTTGAAACTCAGCCTCATTGGACTCAGCAATTTTATTATATAGAGGAGTTTTCGCTTCAAGATAGCATGTATTTGTTGAAAAGAAACTTCCCATGGCGAATTTTGTACCTGAGACTGAGCCAATCATGCTGTCACCCGGTAATGGTCAAAACGCCCAGGCTTCTGAAAAACAACCACTCACAGAATCGACTGCACAACCCTCATCCAAACTTTCTGCCATCCGAAAATGGTCTGCTGTAGGCATCAGTTTGTCAGGCTTTATTAGCAGTTGTGCATTTGCGATAGGTCATCATATTTTTTACTCAGCCCTCCATAACACCACCGTGGGAAGCACTGCGAGGCAAGAATGGGCAGTCCGGTACGATATCGATGTCAGACGGACCACCCTGGCCATGTTATTAACAAGCGATCTAGGATCGGAACGCTTTTCGCCGTTCTCGTGGGCACATCTCTCTGCCTCGCCATTAGCTCTGCCTATTTTCAGTATCTCTGGCACAAGCTCAAGAGTGCACGGGTCTCGCTGGCTCATCTCGATGACGCTTTTGACGCCTTGTCAAGCATTTTTACTTTGGTCAAGCCCAAGTTTATCAAAAAGCTACCGATCGCTGCGTTGGCCAGCCTGATTTGCTGGTACATGCGCAATATGTACTCTACCAAACACACTAAAGATTTCTAACTGGTGCCAGGTCCACATACATTATGACACTGTTCCCCCCAGCAACACTATCCACCGTTGAACAAGTAGCTCCGAGCCGAATCAATATCCTTCGCCCCTCATTGATGTACTTTGATTCCTCAAAGGCTTATCCAGCGACCACCTCCGACGACGCCTTGCAAGCCTACGTTGGAAGTAACGGGATATCAACAGAACTTAAAAATCTATTCGACGACGTATCGATTGACAGTATAACGTTGGCTCCCATCCCCCGGTTATCTAAAACAAACTACTCGTACACGGCTTCCATGAACATCCCACACATAAAGTGTGAACCAATAAACGCAGACGACGATCTCGCTTTACGCCCCCAAGATATTGGCAAAGCCCTAACCCCAATCCTTCAGAACCGAGTGCTCCGCGATTTGGATATCGAAGTGCTCAACATGACCATGTATGAAGATTACACCTTTACCTACCGTTTGCGCGATGTACCGTCCAGCGGCGGTCGGAATTCCAGTAGCTCGGGATCAGGCTGGTTGCTATATATTGCGCTAGCAAGGACAGTCGATCCGGAGGAAGGCCGCAGCTTCCTAAGCACGCCGGTCAGACTTCCCAGCGTCGAGCTCGACGAAGCCACCCGCGACCGCGCTGTTCTTGATGGCAGTATTTATATTGCCTGGTTGGATCCGTCCGGCCTGCGTGTTAACATGACGCAGTGTCAGCTATACAACAGCTCGGTGGAGGTCGAGGCCGTGGTCGAAGCGCGTGAATCGTCCATTAGCATAACGAGGGTGCTCGATATGGGACCACCATTATCCCAGGATACCGCCTTATGGGAACCTAGTTCCAACGGTCGTTCATGGGCGTCTCTTGCCTTGAATGCTTGGATGCAGCTTCTATACAACCAAATACAAGCTAGCGCAGGCAGCCTCCCCGACCTGAGTCTCGAATGGAATTCTCTCGGCATGAACCCCGATGTATTGGCAAGGACAGAGGAGTATGACTGGCAGTTGAGAGACATAAAGACGGAGAATGCGCGAACACTCACTGGGAGACCTACGCAACGCTTTGGTGACTGGATCGAAGAGCTCTCTCTCAACTTCTCTCTCAGCCTCATGAGCGACCCCCGGTTTTGGTAAGTGTTGCTTTGATTACTCCGCGCCCTAATTATTTCTGGCACGTAACTGATCGAGGCATGTGACAGTGATGAGGTGGAAGTCGAGACGTCCTTCGGCGGAACGCGCATCGTGTACAGCTACCAAGCGAAGAACCTCGTCATTCCTTACGCTGCTGGTCTTTTAGCCTCCCTGGTCATCATATGCCTAGGTTTCTGGTCGTTCAGTCAAAACGGCACTACGAGTTACGACAACAAAGTATCTACTGTTGCTGCAGCGATGCGGAACCCGGAGGTATGTTTGGAATTACGTCGCCTTGGGATCCACAGTTTGTTGACCAATAGTGTAGATGGCAGAGACTCTGAACCAAGTTCCTGTTGATTGCACGATAGCCGATGCCCACGCAAAGCATTTCGAAGTCAAGCTTGAGAAACACGTTGTTCATGATGGAAACGAGACTGGCTCGCAGAGCATGCAAGGGTACTGGTTCGTTCCATATCTGCGGAGGAATAGGTAAGGTTTAACTATTCCGACCTCAAGCATCTATGCTCGTCACACGCCTTACATTGACATCAATTCACGCAATCTAATGAATTTCCGGCCTCAATGTGTTCAAACCACCGCTCGAAAACGTCTTAAGCACCACAGTTGAAAGTGATCTCACACCTATGCGCCTTGGGTGCTATCAAAAAGTAATTCTGAAGTAAACAAGTCAGTGTATAGCTCTCAGATAGGTACAGTTCGTTCACAAGATTCGTACCTCGAACGCCATGCTCTCAGTCGTCGTCTTAGCCGCCAGCCGAACACCTCTGCATTCGCGGAAGAAGAATGCAACCGCATACCGAAGCTCCATGCGCGCAAGATGAATGCCGATGCACGACCGTGCGCCAGCACCGAAGGGATGAAAAGCCAGTCTTGCGGCGGGAGATTGTGCCTCAGCAAGTGTCTCCTTGGAGGAAGCAATCCAACGCTGGGGATTGAAACTGTTTTCAACGCTCAGTATATCTTATATTGCGAGGAGGGGACGAAGACTCTCACTTCAAGGGGTCGCTCCAGATGTTTGGATCGCGATGGAAGGTGTAAGCCTGGGTGTCGACCGTGACACCCTCCGGAATATAGTGTCCGCCAAACCTGGTTCCGCCGTCGGGCACTACACGCGGCAGGCTGCTGGGTGCAGCACCATACAGCCTCAATGTCTCCTCGATGACGGCGTTGAGCAATGGCAGGTTGATGAGATCGTTCTCCGTGAAGCCTTCCTGCAAGCTCGCAGTCTCATCTTCGAGTGCTGTCTGCAGCTCAGGTCGTTGAAGAACAGCCCATGTGAGGTAGGTCAGGGTAACACCCGTTGTATCAGTGCCAGCGATAATGACATTCATAGCTTCAATCCTGACATCCATGTCGTCAATGTGTCCTTCTTCTTCCTTTGCGCAGTCGTCAATCACCTTTGCGAAGATGTTGTTCTCGCCAGTCCGCGATCGCGCCGTTTCGACGGCTTTGCCTGCACCTTGGAGAATGAACTCGTTGGCGTTGAACATTTCTTGGACCGCATTGATGGGAACGAAGCGCAGAAGGCGGAGGAAGGGCATCTCGACCATGATGCCCGCTCCCATTGTCAGCTTCTTCAAGACACGTATGAATTGGTTCGCCTGTACAGTTGTTAATTTCGTATGCAAGAGAACATCTTTTATACATATCAACGTACGTGGCCCATCTCAAGCATGCGAAATGAATCCCCAAACGCAAGATGTGCACTAACATCGGAAGCTAAAAGCATCCACCAGTTATACACGTCGGCAGTGTGCTGTACGGCATCGGCTTTGATCTTGGTCACAGCAAGAAGCGCTTTCTCTCTGACGACCGATTCCCAATTTTCGATCAAGTACGTCCTGCTGAAAGATCTTGACAGGAGCTTCCTCCTGGGTCCATGTTCACGCGGATCCAGCATGGTGAAAACGCCGGCCTTGGGAAAGTTAGCCAGGCGAAGGTACCACTCGCTCTTCATGTACTTGGTGCCAATCTTGTGGATTTCCTTGAAGGCATCGAGGTCTGCGACACCGACTTCAGTAGGGGAAAGTCGGACAATTGGTCCATAGCGCTTGTGCAGTGAGTCGATGTAGAAGATGCGTTGGCCGGTGACTACTGCACGCTTCAGACGAAGATGCGTGAAGCGAGTGTACCATGGTCCAGATAGGTGTCTTGTGGGGCATGTAAGGCCCACGTAGAGGAGCTAAAAAGGTAAGGTACTGCGGTAAGAATGATGCTGCTGAGCGGAGCATACCTTTGCTATGATGCCAAAAACTACGCACAGAATCAATAGTACTGCCCTGCTAGTAGGTGCAATATCAAAATAAGCGGAAGACGCCATGGGTGCAATCTTCTCTTGCAGGTCGCGAGTAACCCAGTTATGTTATCTTCAACTGACAAAAGAAGCCAGTAATGTTCATATATCGCTGTCTTTGCCATTGTCTTCGGTATGCGGTCGGTATGGGGATCCGACGCAAAAAGGCCCTCTGTAAGGGTAGGTGACTATTTGTGTCCATCCGCATCTGCTGTAGCATTGAATCTATGCCGGCGAGTAGCTGACGCTGGTAACCAGGCGAATGAGGAGCAGGGAACTGTCCTCCACAGCGACACATCGTTACATGGTCCGCGCAAGAGATCGACCGAACGTAGCAGCCGTGGGTGGTACCGAACGTGCACTACATGTGGCTCATTCGGATCTTACAATCAAAGAATAGTCTGTCTGATTCATTTCAGAGACATATATAATAATCGTATTCATGAGCCCTAGGATGTTAGCATAACACCATTCCGAAGATTAGTCTCTTTGCCCAAGCCTATGGATATGGAGATGATTCGCATGGATCAGAGTAAGAATCGTACGCCTCGGTACTGGAAGCCCACGAAGGATAGAATTTGGTCGCAAGGCTCCGCGGCTTCGTGAAGTGTATGCTGCATTGCCGACGCCTACAGGCTGCAGGGTGAGGATCAGATGTACTGTGTCGTGCTTAAATCCGGGTTGCAGCGCGCCGACATGCACGCCATCCAAAGGATCGCCGCAAGCTTGAAGCTTGGTGGTAACACACGATAATGTCATATGCGGTAAGATATCGAATACGAGATGGAGCTTGATCTGGAAGTTGGTATCGTTCGGTGAAGGACGGAGAACACGAGTGCGGGGATCCAGGAAAAGTCCATGAGTAGAAGAACCAACTGGATTATGTCTTCCTTCTCTTTCGTAGGGGACCCTGAGAAGACCTGAGCCAGTGTCGTGCTCTAGCGCTGTCGGGCGATACATCATGATCTTTGGAGGGGTGTGCCCTTGCTATCCGTACCTGAGAATCTATCTCGGGCATCATGCATGATACGCCCACACTCGGCCTTCCGGAATGAAAGCAATGTGCGTGACGTAGGTAGTAACACAACTCGAGTATATGCACAAGATGAGATCTGAAAAAGCATGACACTGCGCGTTCTCGGGACTTACCAACACGCCTCTAATGCTAGAGACGGGGAATTGTGTGTAGGTAAAGAACCGGATGCCTGTAATGTCAAGTGACCAATTCAAAGTACGAGCACGTTAGTCATCACATGTCCAAAATAGGAAGGTACATAACGATTTTATCGTTACTCCACATAGTCCTCAAAGACTGCGTCTTCATGTCCCCTTCGTAAACCATCAAACCTTCCTCTTCTTTTCCGACAGCATGCAGGTCCACGAACACCCCGCCACATCCCCCATTCTCCAGCAGGCCCTGAAATCCGCCCTACCGTACAGCATCAATCTCGTCTATAGAACCCAACATCCGAACCGGACAAAGGACGCCCATATACTCGCCACTTTCTCTCCCTCAATTGCGCAGGTACCGCAATGCTGGGCAGCGGCCTATCTGGATCGTTCGATGCGCCCCGAGACAGAGCTATGGATCTTTAGTACTGGCGAGCAACCGGATCACTCAGTACCAGGAGACAGATTTTGTCCGGAGTGTAGCCAAGCGGTCCTGGCATTACTAGACTACATGTCTACCCTTCCCACACCACCTATACACCCAGACAATCTCTCGACCCTCGACCTTGCAAAACAGCACGAAAAGGAACATCCAAACCCACCACCATCTGGAAAATATGAGATGACCATGGGCACATATATGCGCCACCTATTGTCACCAAAGATGGTAACATTAGGGGCATGCCAGGATGCCATGACGCAAGTACTGCACGACACTGGTGTCATACGAAACGAGCTTCCAGGTCCAGACGCAGAGCTGAACAAGTTCCTGTTCAAGCACTCGGATGTGCCCCCTACACGAGAGCTACCTGAAGGCTTGCGATGGGGTGAGATGCGCGAGCAAGACATCGAGCTTGTCAAGGCGCGAACGTCAATTCCACGGACCACCAGGACGTTGATGTCATTAAAGAGTGTGGGTGTGTTTGAAGAAGAAACTGACACCCCGGTAGCGTGGACGTTCCTTGGACTGGATGGCTCACTGGTTACCTTGCATACGGAAGAGGCTTACAGAGGCAAGGGCATAGCAAAGGCTGTTGCGGCAAAACTATTCAGGCAGTATGCAGCTGGCCTAGCTGTGGATGAGGAGGGGAATGCTTGGTCGCATGCGGATGTGTATGCGGGGAATATACAAAGTGAGAGTGTCTGTAAAAGTTTAGGAGGCAAGGCTCTATGGAAGTGCTTCTGGGTGAGAATCGATCTAGAAAGGGCTGGGATGCTTGCAAAAATCATGTAGAGAGCAAGCACCATCGTGAAATCATCGCATAGATATAGAGCGTAAATCATGCATTGGGTGTGGTATCTGTGTTAAAGTCAGCCTCGAGATCGCGAAACGAGAGTGATTAACGGGCGAGATAACAATGCTCATTAAAAAATTAGAGTGTTGTTGTTTATTTTGATCCTCACCGAAGGATCTCAGGGTTAAAAAGAAAATAATCATAGCAAAGAAAGGGTGCGAGGTCTGAGCTTACCTGATATGTGGCTGGAGACCGTTGCTTCATGAGCATCACGGGCATACTGGATGGCTGAGTTCATCTGATCGTATTGTCGTTGACTGTCCTATATCATGAAGATGTGATCGGTAGGCGGTAGCCACACCAAGATCTCTCAAGGATCACCGCAAACGGAAGCTGCTTAGTCGAACAGACCGAAGCCCATGTCCTCGTCCTCAGACTCCTCCTTCTCCTCTTCCTTGGCCTCTTCCTTGGCGGCAGGGGCGTCATTGCTGGCGCCGGTACCGGTAGCCGGACCAGCAGAAGCGTACTTGTCGGGGTTGGCAATGCGATCCTTGAGCTCGGTGATCTCCTCCCACTCGTAGTCGGTCTCAATGGCGACAGAGATGACCTTCTTGTAGGAGTTGACAAGGGAGTGCATGACGGAGGGCAGAGTCGGGAAGTTGACAGTCAGAGAGATACTAGCAATCGTGTTGATGGCGGTGGAGAAAGCCTTGAGCAGCTGGGACTCCTCGATGTCCAAGACGGAGGCCTCAAAAGTCTGACCATTGTCGTAGATCTGGTAGATACCCATGCCGTATGTGAAGGGAGAGATGTTCAACAAGTTGAGCAGGGTAGCCTCGGAGGCACCGACCTTGTTACCGGCCTCGATGAGCTTCAAGTCGGAGGTAATTTCGATGGTACCACGGGCAATCTTGGTGGGGACACCGAGAGCCTGGAAGAAAGAGGTCTTTCCGGGCTCCATACCACTGTCTTGTGTCAATTGTCTGTTCGTGTGTATGCGGCACAGTGTCCTTACGTGTTTCCGGCCGGGACGTAGACATCACCGGGCGCGACGGCACCAGCACGGGCAGGAGCAGCGACACGGTTGGCGAGGATCTTGTCACGTGTCTCCTTGAGGTCCGAATTGGTGAAGACGAAGCCGACGTTACCTAAGCTGCTGTCAATGCCATGTACTGTAGTTGCGGGAATGGGAAGGCGCACCCCTGACGTGGGGAAGCAGGCGCTCGTACTCGGGCGAGTCGCTGATCAGGCCCTTCAAAGCACGGCGGACCATGGTGTTCTTGCCCATGAGAACGACACCCTCGCCGCGGAGCGACTGGCGGATCTCGTGCATCTGCTGCGATGAGACATTGTCGACGGTGACGATGAAGATGCTCTTGTACTCCTTGAGGAGCGCCTCGAGCTTTTCGAAGTAAGCGGCCTTGGATTCTTTCTTGCCCCCCATTGTGTTCGGTGACGCGACGGGATGTTTAAGGTCTTAAAATTTGCTGTTGTTGATGGTTAGAGAGAGAACGTTTCGGCTCGGCTAAGAAAATTGAAGTTGTTCGCTGTGGGTGGCCCCTGCTCGCCTAGGTAACGCGCTAGCGTAATCTGGCGGGCCTCGCAGAAAAGTACAACTGGGACAGTGTTCTTGGGCGCAACACCATGGTCATCCCTTACCAGTGTCTTGTCGCGCGAAATTCGCCAACGCCTAATGGAAGTGACTGGATAATAGTTGGAGCAAGTGGTTCACGAATCGTCATCCAGTCTCACAACGGAGCGATATCAACATGGCCGGAGCAACACGCACAGAGCAGAGTGAGTGAGAACATGGGATTCTTCACTGTGCGCTTGTTTTATCTCTGCATTGCGTGTAGGGGCTGCTGAGTCTGTGGCTAACAGAATCAGGATCAGGAAGACGACGGGGCTCAAGAACGACCCGGAAAACGAATCAGATTGGAACAACCAAAAGAGCAAAAATCGAACTTCTCCAGTCTAGTCTTGTCGAATGACGGGCAGTACCTAGTTGGTGTGACGGGTGAGGACAAGACTATTCGCGTCTTCCAAATCGACCGGCAAAACCACTTGCGCCAGTTGAGCGAAAGGTAAGGTGACAGCTGGCTGTTTAGTACAAAATTGACGTTGGCAAGATGCATGTCGAGGCGGCCTTCGTCCATCACACTCACTTCCGATGATTCGACCATCCTATGTGCCGATAAGTTTGGAGATGTATACGCTCTGCCACTCCTGCCGTCACCAGACGATGACAAAGTGGAGCAGTCTGAGACGCCAGCAATTGAACAGCCGGAAGAGAAGGAATGGCTTCCTTCGGCTACTGCCCTCACTGTACATTCTGGCCGAAACCGAAAGACACTAGAAGAACAGCTCAAGCAGAAAGCCAAGGGTCCAGCAAAGTCGAAAGAGCCCATGCGATTCAAGCATGACCTCCTTCTCGGACACGTATCTATGCTCACAGATATCGTCTGTACAAAGGTAGATGGCCGGAGCTACATCATCACAGCAGACCGGGACGAGCATATTCGGATCTCGAGAGGCCAACCGCAAGCTCACATCATCGAAGGCTTCTGCTTTGGGCATGAAGCATTTATCAGTAGACTGTGTCTGACGCCCTCTGGTCGACTCGTGTCTGGTGGTGGGGACGAGCATCTGTTCGTGTGGAATTGGCAAAATTACTATCTGTCTGAAAAGCTCAGCATCAAACATAGTGTCTGGGCGTATCTGGAGACTCTTCCGGGCCAAAGCTACCTAGGCTATCTAAGCTATGAGAGTTTCAAAATCGCAATCTCTGGAATATGGAACCTTCCTTCTTCTGAGCCGAATCGGATCGGGGAGGAGATCGTTGTAGCATGTGAAGGCATACCGGCGCTATTCCGTTTTTTCACAACAGGGATAGGCCTACGCGTATCAGGTGGAACATATATCCCCTTGAGTGGCAATGCGCTTGATGTTGCAGTGATGGGAATATTGCCAGCGTCAAGCACGATGGTCGTCTCGATCGATAATATCCACAAGCCGGGCTCGACGACCGAAGCACGAGAGGACAAGGTAAGCAACTCGTGCAACATTCGGCGCGCTTGGTCTCTAATAGTTATAGGTATCTCGACTGCAAATTTTCTCACAGCAACAAGACGGCCAGTGGCAGGAAGACGCGAGTATGGAAGACGCATTGAAAAGCTTCGCAGACCAAGGACTCGACGAGCAAGTTGAACGCGCGAGTGATGATGGTAAAGCAGTAAGAGACATGCTTTATAATATGGAAAACCTCAGGAAGCGCCCAGGTGCCGAGGATTAGATAGCATGACGGGCGTGGGCCTCATAACGAGGGTACAGTAAGCATCAATTTACAGTAATGGGAAATGCCGCCTGACGTCTGCTGCTCTCCGTGGCCTGTAGGTAGTAAACGTGCTTATCCAAGCTGTTCATGTCCGGACCATGTAGCAGCAAACAGCAATTTCATTCACCTGATATCAGGAGCTAATGATTCAGAGTCGCTTGGTGTCTCGTGGGAATTTGTGTCAGTTTTGTCTTTCAAAGCAAGATGCCGTGATTGTGGGCCTAGTACACTTCGATTTCTAAGATTCTAATCCCGGGCGGCCGATGGCGTAGATCGAGCCTGTCCAATCACCAGATTAATCCTTCTTTTCACCCTCTCTCACATGCGCTACGATCCTGTATATCGTGCTTCTTTGTTTTGTTTTCCTGCTCCCATTACATCTATCAAAATTGTGTATATTGGGCGGCATAGAGACTAGCTGCGCTCAGTGCTGCCGACAGTGTTCCTGCGAATCCATCAAACCCCACTACCTAGGTACAACTTGGCCCGCTCGTCATCCACCAAAAATCGCGGAGCGTCCGAAGCTAGCCCGACGTCAGTTTCGCCGATACTGATACGATTGATATTTCGAATCGCTCGAACGGAGTATTACCAATACCCAAGCTCCAGCTCCTTCTGCGTCTCTCTGTGCCCACTCTCATAAGGCACCCTCTCTCGACCGCTGCATTTGCACCATCCTACTCCAACATTTCCACGACCCCACATCAGCACGCCTGCGACCAACACCACACGCCGCCAAACTGTTCGCTTCAATCTTCAAAAGGGCCACTTCCCGAAATCTATCCTTATTCTCGGTGCCTATCGCTGCGGCTGCATCGCATAACCAGCGCGTATCGCCTGCCGCGAGGCTTTCGGGCATCACAAAAGTAGATTCGCGGAAGATGCACTCGAAACTAGTCAGTGAGTAGTAGCGTCCGGAGATATACCGCTCACAGCCGTGCTGACCAATTCGCAGTTATTGGGTATGTTTGCGACGCGCCTGAAGCCCTGCCCCGCCGATGACGTTCCCTTTTACCGCGCTTTCTGGACGGATGCTAACATACGCAGCTCGGGGCCAGCAGGCCACACGGCAGCCATTTATGCGGCGCGAGCCGACTTGAACCGTATGTCCGCTTTCCTCATATTTGGTACACAAGTCACTGACAATGCGCAGCCGTCATGTACGAGGGCTTCATGGCCCTCGGCATCGCAGCAGGCGGTCAATTGACCACCACCGACGAAGTCGAGAACTTCCCCGGTTTCACAAAGATCGGGGGAGGCAAGCTCATGGTGCGTGACCGACATTCCCGGATACGCGCAAGCCGATACTAACACATACGCAGGAGCAAATGCGCGAACAATCCGAAGCCTGCGGCACCGAGATCATCTCCCAGACTGTCGCGAAGGTCGACCTGAAATCGCGTCCGTTCAAGTACTGGCTACACCCCATGGGCGACGACGAAGAGATCGAAGAAGAAGAACACACGGCCGATGCGCTGATCATCGCAACAGGCGCAAAGGCGAGGAGATTAGACCTAAAGGGCGAAGACAAGTACTGGGGCAACGGCGTCTCCGCGTGCGCCGTATGCGACGGCTCGCTCCCCATGTTCCGTGACCAGCCGCTCGTCGTCGTCGGCGGCGGCGACTCAGCCGTAGAAGAAGCGCTCTACCTGACGAAGAAGGCAAAGAAGGTGACCGTCCTCGTGCGAAGAGACAGACTACGAGCTAGCCGAACGAACGCGCGCCGCTTGACTACGCACCCGAAGATTGAGATCATGTACAACACGAGCGCGAGTGAGATCAAGGGCGAGGACAAGAAGAACGGGCTTATGACACAGTTGGTGGTTAAGAACAATGTTTCGAAGGAGGAGCAGACTCTGGACGCAAGAGGTCTTTTCTATGCTGTTGGACACGATCCTGCAACGCAGCTGTTCAAGGACCAGCTCGACATGGATGAGGATGGCTACTTGATCACCAAGCCTGGCGAAGGTCTCACGAGCGTCAAGGGTGTCTTTGCTGCTGGTGACGTCCAGGACAAGCGGTACCGACAGGCCATTACCAGCGCGGGATCTGGATGCATTGCTGCCCTTGAGGCTGAGAAGTGGCTCGCTGACCAGGACGACAGCATTGGGAATGAGCTCGAGACCGAGAACCAGGCGGAGAAGTCTCAGACCAACGGCGTCGTCCCAGAGTACCGATCCAACCCGCTCTTGTAAACGCGTACTCCAGTTCGGACACACGCCACTCATCGATTGGACGGTACTAGGGTCATTCCTGGTATACCTTGCATATTGGAGCATGTATAGACATCGGACAAACGTTTCATTGTAGTCGAGTTGGGTGGTGAGCTTTGCTTCAACGGCTGTCGCCGGCTCTGGCATGGCACGTAGCATCCATTTGAGCGGTTGGATTTAAGGTTTAGATAGGGCAGAGGCCGCAGAGGAGCATGCAGCCACTTTCCACACGTCTGATTGATCATTTAAATACGCTTCATTGACTCAAACGTGAGGCATAGATGACATTGCGATAGACATAGCACCCACACGTTGCTCTTATTTTCCCGACCTTTTGCCATACCATCACATGATAGAACAGCGCATAACATGCATCTTCGATGACGTGCAAGTAGGTAGACTTGAGGAACGCGTCAATCGCGCAGTGGGTGACAACTTGTCTCGTGGAGGTCCCACCCGGCGTGAGTCTTCTGGTTGCGGAGGGTAGTAAGCGAGATAAATGGCGCCTAGGTCAAGCATCAACGACCGAAGCCATTGGCTTTGAGGAGGTTGAGCGCACTCTCGAAAGCTCTCACGACATTGATGTCTGTGTAGTGTGTTAGCCAGTTTCGGTAGGTTGATAGGTTAGTTCCATGACTTGCAATGATTCCGCTTCTGCTCGAGCTGGGCTTCTGAATGCTGAACGTAGGTCATGCGTGTGCGTAGTCTGCAGCGTCTGGTTAGTGGATGGGCAAAGGTGATGGAAGGCGAGCGTACCGCGAGTACGTCCGATCCGTCTCATGCTCATGGCCTGAATTTGCCCAAACGCGGAAGTACTAGGGAACGTCAGTGTCGCCAACGTGGGTTCGAAAGATGGCGCCAGTACAGCCATGAGGCTCTCCCACTCCTGCATCAACTCTGCCTCATCGCCATGGCATTTCTTAATAGCCTCATGGTATCGGTGATGCAGGTCGTCCCAGTCGAAGTCTTCAATCCTCTCCGCAGGGTCAGTATTCTCCTCTTCTGACAGATCCTCAGCATTAACATCGGCCTGCTCATCGACTCCATCGTGGGATCGCCGAGCTGAGGCCGGACGCTGCGTCTCGTTGGAACCCACTCGTCTCAGCGGTGGCGGGACGGTTTCAACATTTTGGGTGAGGGGCGGCTCTGACTTGAATGCAGGTCCTTGGTCCATGTTCGCAGCGTTTGTGTTGCGAGTCAGTATAGGAGGGGAGGATGGAAATGTTATGTGAGGTGGAAGGGATGAATCAGATTCGTGGTCGGGAGTGCTACTCATTCGCGATGCTGTTGGCGGAGTTCAGTGCTGTGGGTAAGTGAAGTGGCAGCAAGCACAGCGGTCTCTCCTCATCTGGAGGGCATTTGACGCGTGAGAATGGTTAGGATAGACTCTTCTGCGGTGGTGATGTGAGTCAAGACTGGAGTGTTCACCTGCAGCACGTGTTACGATACCGGTAGCGCCGTCTGTTTCCGTGAGTCGCGGCATGACGTGGGGAGGTGCATCTGATTCGCGACTCGCGCCTCGCGCCTTCTCCCCAGGTATCGCCTCGGTCACACAGCCTTTCAAACGCTTCGCCATCAGTGTCCCTCTATGCTCCGTATTCTCTACAGCACCCTATTCACGTAGCAGACACCTTCACTAGACACCTTACGGACCAACGCCCATGGATACTTAGGCACTTGCCCACCCCCCGCGGCGAAACACTCCCACCATGGTCTCGCTGCACCTCCCAGCCCTACCACTTGACGGAATCCCTGGAGTCGATATCACATAACACATAACATCTCGTCGCCATGGAGTGCGACATCTGTGGCAAGGCCGCCAACCCAGCCAAGGCCCTCCACTGCATGACGTGCGCGCGCTCCTATCTCGAACAACCCCGCATCGAGCTCGCAAGGACGCTGATAGACCGCGATGCCGTCGAGAAGCACGTCAAGGCAGTCATCTTCGGCTCCGAAGACCGGGCCATTCAGCACGTCTCCCTGACCGACTCGAAGGGAGGGCTCTTGGTCGACCGGCAAGAATGCACCAACAATCTGAACTGGCAGCGGACGAAAGCAGAGACGGCGGAGATACAAGAGCGGCTACAGCTCATTTCAGACCAGGCTGACCGGCTCCGGCAGCAGATGGAAGCTGCGAGGAAACAACTCGAGGCGAAACGGGCAGCAAATGCGCAGCGCAAGTCGGATCTCTCTTCCGCCACGTACGGCATCGACTCACGGCGAGCGAACGAGCTGGACAAGGTGCAGCAAAAGATCAAGCGGTCCGACTACAATGCCGACAAGATGCACCACGACACTATAGACTTGCGCATGCAACTGTGTACCACTGCTGCGAAGCTCGCCGGGCTCAAGATAAGCAAGCGGAAAACGAAGGATGGTGGTATCAAGGAGGTCATCAGGATCGGACCTGGCGCGCTTCTGCGCATCTATGATCTTCGGGATATGAATGGTACGACTCTACTACTATCTCGCTAAATCACTATGTTGACCCTCAAACAGATGCCCCTCCGGATGGCCTGTCGGCTTCGCTGGCTGCTGTAGCTCAGCTCCTCGTCCGGGTCGCTGCCTATCTAGGCATCCGCCTACCTGCCGAGATCACCCTCCCCCATAGCGACTATCCACAACCTACCATCTTCAGCCCAGCATCTTCGTACCAGGGCAAGAAAGTACCCTTCCCTGGCTCGACACCGTCGCATTCATCGAGCGCTAGCCCGGAAGCTTCTCGCACACTGGAGGCGCGTATACATCTCCCGAAGCCTCGTGCTCTGTTCGTCGATCGCCCGTTGAGCAATCTGTCGGCCGAAGATCCTCCAGCGTACTCATCGTTTATCGAAGGCGTTTCCCTGCTTGCATACGATGTAGCATGGCTATGCCGAACACAAGGCATGAAGGATAGCTTCAAGCATTGGGATGACATATGTCCTATAGGTCGCAACCTGTACCGACTACTGATTGTGCAGGAATCGTACAACCCTCAGCGACTCGACAACCCATTCGAAAAAGACATGACATGGACCAAATCTTCTAGGTCGGTTCTTCGTAAGACACCCGTAGGCTTCGGACAGCTGTCACATGCTACTTCGCACTCGTTCCTAGGTATCGCCGAGAATGCACAATACATCAGCGGTTGGGCCCTATCGCCAACCAAGATCGTCGATGAGCTCAAGGCCTTCCTACTTGCTGAACAACAGGCCCAGGAGTGGGACGTTCTCAACCAGAAAGAATGGGAAGACATGGAAAACCTGATTGCTGAGGATCCGGTTCTGGTGGGTGAGAAGCGTCGCGGTAATGCAGGTCCAGATGATGGGCGCAGTTACCTCACCTCGGCCGCGGTAAATCGGAAGTCTTCATCTTCACAGAAAGAAGGGGAACCGACGGAGCGAAAAAAGGGCACAAGTGGTTGGATGAAGCTCAAGAGCAGGCCTGAGGAAGAATGAGTATTCTGTACTTCACGATGATACCCTTGCAAGATACCCGTATAGACTTCAAAGTCCCTCGAACACATAGATATCGGATTGTGTACTTGGATAGGCTTTTCACGTGCTTACAGTGAGACTGCCAGTTGAATATGCGCTTACGTATCTCCAACCTCTAAAAGCGCCTCGTCCGACCGACCTGCTCTACCTGGCCGGCGCGATATGTAATCCACGGCAGCCAAGGCCGTCACAAGGCGTACCGAAAGATAAAATGACACCATTCCCGCTCACGAAACTAACGCGCCGTGAGCCGAGCCCCATCTGCTGGGTCCACGTCGAAGACCAACCTGATTAATCCGATGCTGAGAAATGTAGAATGTGTTGCGATGAATACGACGTGTATATAACTTGTGAGGGTCATGATGCCTTCCCCTTGACTCATCTCCACCAATTCCGCAATCATTGCACCATACCCTCAAACAAAGGTTTTCTCACCCAAAAGTTGACCGCACCGATAGCAGCCGCGCTAGAACAATCACTACAACAATAACTGGCCCAAACATCAACACCATCTGAGCTATTGCCCGTGAAACAGCTTACTTTAGTCACTTTCGGGGTTCAAGTTTCTTGTCCCCTACTCTTCCCACTCGACTACCTAGGTACCGCGTTTTTTCCCAGACCATTTCAAGATGACGCTCCCCGAACACCCAATCGACACCCCGCCACGTGCGCCGTCGCCAGTCCACAGATTCGGTACGCTCGCTGTGCATGCGGGAAGTCCTCATGATCCCGTCACGGGCGCTGTAATCGAAGCTGTACGTATCCTCCGCATCGTCTTTGGTAAGTGTAGCTAACCGAGGCACAGATATCCCTCTCGACGACATACGCTCAAACCGGGGTCGGAAAGCCAGTGGGCGAATATGAGTATTCACGCTCCTCGAACCCGAACCGGTACGTCATGTCTTATGTGCAAAACACGCCATTCATCCCAGCTAACCCGCGCCGTCCAGCGACAACTTTGAGAAAGCAGTGGCAGCGCTCGAGCACGCCCGGTATGCGCTCGCCTTCTCCTCCGGATCCGCGACGACAGCCAACATCCTTCAATCGCTCGCCGCTGGCTCACACGTCGTGTCCGTGTCAGACGTGTACGGAGGCACGCACCGCTACTTCACCAAGGTCGCCCTCACGCACGATGTCAAAGTGACGTTTAGCCCCAGCATCGAGGTCGATATCGCCGAACTCATACGCCCGGAGACGAAGCTGATATGGATCGAGTCGCCGTCGAACCCGACCCTGACGCTCGTGGATATAAGGAAAGTGTCTACCATCGCGCACCAGCACGGCATCATGGTCGTCGTGGACAACACCTTCATGTCGCCCTACGTGCAGAACCCGCTGGACCACGGTGCAGACATTGTCGTCCACTCCGTGACAAAGTACATCAACGGCCACTCGGACGTGGTCATGGGCGCAGCGGCCTTCAACGCGCCCGAGCTCTATGAACGCCTATCCTTCTTACAAAACGCCATCGGCGCCGTCCCCTCGGCATTCGACTGCTGGCTTGCCCACCGCGGCCTCAAGACACTGCATCTGCGTGCCCGCGAAGCAACCAAGAACGCTACCGGTGTCGCGAAGGCGCTCGAAGCTTCTGCGCACGTCATCTCTGTCAACTACCCCGGTCTGCCGTCGCATCCGCAGCACGCCATAGCGCTGAAGCAGCACCGTGACGGCATGGGCGGCGGCATGCTCTCGTTCCGTATCCAGGGCGGTCATGAAGCCGCTGAGCGCTTCTGTCAGGCGACTCGTATCTTTACGCTGGCCGAGTCGCTGGGTGGGGTCGAGTCGCTGGTCGAGGTCCCGAGCGCGATGACGCACGGCGGGATTCCGAGGGAGCAGCGGGAAGCCGCTGGTGTGTTTGACGACCTTGTTCGTATCAGCTGTGGGGTGGAGGATGAGATTGATCTGGTGGCCGATGTGAGACAGGCGCTTGAGAAGGCGGTTGTTGGGCCCAAGATTACGAATGGGCTGGCTGAGTGATGTGGCAAGTGATTGATGCTTGACAACACAAGTCTAGGAGTACATTTGTTTGCACTTCAGACTTGATTTTCTTTTTTTCTTTTTTTTTTCTTTTCTCCTTTTCGAAGCATCCTTTTGGGGGAAAAGCTTCTAGACAGGCGTCTCTTTTTTATTTTGGTTAGGGGGGTTGCAAATCGGAATCACGAAACCTTTTTCACGATGAGATACCTATACGAAATCCAACACGTTCAGTTTTCTACGAAGAGTATAGCTGCATTGAATACCCCCCTGGCGCGTCATTCCATGATATCATGTCCATATTCGTAACACATTATATACATGACCCTTTTTCTGTTACCTATACCTACCTACAAAGTCTAATATTTATTACTCGGAAACTAGTTATATATAACCCGCGTATGTTAGTTATACAATAGTACGAGTACTTACCACGTTTTATTCTTCAGTACAGGGAAGGTTTTGCTTCTTGCTCCCCATTTTCCGTTCAAAACAAAGAGCGAGAGAAAGAGAGGGATGAGATGGTGGCTTAGCTTAGTAAATATATGTATACGTATTTGGAAGCATATGTCATATCGTGGAATACTAAAGATTAGAGGGGGAAACCGGCTTTGTTTATATAGCAAGTAGGACTAGGCGCTAGAGAGATGCTGTGACACTTAAAGCGTAAGAAGTGAGAATCCAAAAAAAAGCAATGGGAGCAAGAAGGCGAATGAAAAAAAAGATATCTTAATCTCCGACTAGGTAGCCGTGGGTGGCTCGTGACTCGTTCCTCATAGCTCGTCCCTCTTCCTGCGCTCTCTACCTTCCTGCTGCTCTGCCGGCTGAGCCTGCGCCTGTTCAGACTTGGCACTCTCCACATTCTCCTCCCACATCTTCTTCTTTGGATTCCGCGGCTTGTCACTCTCCTTCAGCACCGTACCGTCGCCCCTTCTAACTACTCCATCATCCTCTTCCCCCTGCTTGTGCTGCCTGAACTGCGGGTGATCAGGTACCTCTTCCTGTTGCTGCTCTTGCTGCTTCTTTTCCGCCATCTGACCAATGTGTTGCGAGTAGGTATCTGGTGGACTAGGGTCTCGTGCTCCTCCACGGCCAACAGGAATGTAGTATGGCTGGGCGTTGGGTTCGCGTCGAGGAATGCCACCTGTTGCGCTGGGTTGCACAATTAGGCTTGTGGATGGAGATGATACGGCGACGCTGGAACTTGCAGCAGACGATGCGGCCCCAAAGGGTACGACGGCGAAGAGGATGCGAAAGATAAGCTTGACTGGCCAGATGATGAACCAGGTTAGTGGCCCGTATAACCAGCGTCTGAAAACGAGCCAGACAATGGTAGTAATGAGGATATAGAAGGTGGTCTCAAGATACCACGTGTCACTCTTCGTGCTCTTCAGTAGTGTTGAAACTAGGGTTTTGCTGTTGGCTAGCAATGTGTTCAGATCCGAGTATTTGTCCCCAAGATCTTCAAGGGCTGCGGACGACTGCTCGAGTGTTTCTTGTGCGAATCTTGAGCGCGAGAGCTCGTCTTTCATCAACTGGTGTGTCCGGCGCAGCGCAGCTGTAACGTCCGAGGATGCCTGGGCAACGACTTCGCCTTCTGAGACTCCTTGTTGTTGCTTTCTTTGGCGGTACGTTGAGGATGGAGTTGAGGAGCCGGACTGTAGGTTTGAGAAGAGCAGCTCGCGTTCCTTGAGCTTTGCGCGGTCGGCGTTGTGTTTGGCGGTCAATTGGGCTTTCCGGTATTGTGACCGCGATCTAGAGAAACGTGATGTTAGTCGATAATACACCAGACTGTGTCCACAGGTATACTCACGCTCTCAAGTCCTCTGTCAATCTCGCAAGTAGCACGGCAAGTCTACTCCTCTCACTGTCCTTTGTACTATCTCTCCTCCTCCCGGTAATACCACCTTGCAGTGTAACGTCTTCGACTTCTTGCTTGAGAAGCTCGAGCTCCTCTTCAATAGTCTTTAAGGTCTCGTGTATCTCAGCACTAAGTTCCAACCGTACGTCCCCGTCTTCAGAAGAGTCGAGTGGCTGCGAGCCTGGCTGGAAGTCTAGTTTGGCGAGTCTTTGTATGAGCTGGCCGACGGCTTTGTTCGATTCGGAGAGGGCGTTTAGGCGGGTGGTGAGGGTTTGAGTGGTGGAGGGGAGGGGCGCCATTGTGTCGGAATGCGGAGAGGTGGTCGAAGCATGCAAGTGCTATGACGGAAGACGCTACGGTGGGCCGTTGGGGTCAAATTGCGCGACGTGTTTGAATTGCCACCCGTAGCGTAGCTTCCGCCCGCAAAGAATCCCGAGCACGAACGTTGGACGTAAGCATCGTAAAAGAGAAGAGCGTCAATTGCAGCATAACCCGTCGCTGGACGCACAGGTACGTGATTGTCCTTTTTTATTCGTGCAAAAACATACTAACCACTCTAGTCGACACCATTCACCTCCATCGCCGTCATGATCACCAAATTCCTAACCGACGTCCGCGTAACCTTCAATCCATTCTCCCCGCGCTCAAAGCCCGCACGACTCTTCCTCTCCCTAATACCGCCGAATGCGCGTGCAGATGGCATGAAGATTGAGTCCAAGATGTTGCCTCGGGATAGCAAGGAGCCTGCAAGTCTAGGCGTCAAGTTCAGTATGTGTACATCCGTCTCACACTGGCCCAATCCGGAAGCGGGCCATGCGCTTCTGTTTCGGTAGCGTATGAGCAAGGCTAATCGATTCCTACAGAAGACGGCAAGGAGATGAATCTGGACCTGAGCAGCATGCGGATAACACAAGTTGTTGAGGAGGTGGATAGACATTCGCGGTCACTGGCGCGGAAAGAGGAGCTGACGGGCAATTGATCAGTGAGGAACAGCACAGCTCTATGGGTGCGCAAGTATATTTTCCAAAGCATCAGATGGCGTCACGGCAACATATGGGCTGAATTAGATGCCAAGGATTTATATACCTCTTCTTACGAGTCTATATACCCCGTCGTTGGTCGGCGTTAGTCATGCACATTTTCCTTCTACCATTGTACCATTTTACACCACAAGATAGCCACGTTGGCCCGTGAGCTCAACGTTTGCACTAACCAAAGCACTGCCTCTTTTCTAGTTGGACGGGGCACCGGAGATGTAGAACCACTTGTCGATGCTGGGGTCGATGGGAGCGGGCGCCTTGTTCTCACCCTGAGGAATGTTGAGCGAGCTGGGATCGGTACGTTCGGGGGAGTGCGAGACGGTGGTGTTAGTTCTGAAACGATATCAGTACAAGTCAACACATCATGGGTTAGGGTCAACATACAGGCTGAGGTCCTCCTTGGGCGTCTTGCCAGTGGCGAGCTTCTCCCAGGCCTCAGCACACTCGCGGACAATGTCCATGGCGTACTTCTTGTTCTTGCACTCGCCGGAGAAGGCGAACTGGTTCTCGGGCTTGCCGTCTGGGATCTTGTAGATACGGAACCACTCGTTCGTGGCGCGGAGCAGACCGGGGAGGTGACGTTCGACGTCCTCGACATCGTTGAGCTTGGGCGCCAATGGGTCGTTGACGTTGATGACCATGATCTTCCAGTCGGTCTCGCCCTCGTCGAGCAGAGCCATGACACCGAGGACCTTGACCTGGATGACCTCGCCCGGCTTGGCCACGAGCTCGCCGATCTCGCACACGTCCAGCGGGTCGTTGTCGCCCTTAGCCTTGGTCTCCTGGTGGACGACATTTGGATCCTCCCACGTCTGTACAGCATCAGCACTTGTGTGTTATCCGATATCGGGCGCGCGGCATCGTACCTGAGGGAAGGCACCGTAGTTCCAGAGGTAGCCCTTGTGGGGGAAGCAGTTCCTCACATAGCGGAGCTTGCCCTTCTTGATGTCCTGCTTGATGGGGTTGAGCTGCTCCTCCTTGGAGATCTGGCGTCATGGTCAGTCAAGTGGTCGTGTTTTCGCAGTCAATGGCGAGACACGCACCTCCATCTTCGCGTTCGTCCAGCGCGGCACCTCAACGACCATGTTGAGGACCGTCTGCTGCTCGTTGGCGTAGAGCGGGATGTCGTGCCATGGCGAGACGAGCTGGCCGTCCTTCTCAATGAAGACGCGGTGCTCGAGCGTGTTGGGGGCGCCAATCTTGCGAGTGGTGTAAGACATGGTGTTGACGCTGTTCTCGGCAGCTGTGTGAATTGATGTTGTGGAAGAGGAAGGAGCTATCGTGTCCAGATGTCCGGCGAGGAGACGAGCCCTGGAACGGATTTTGTCGTTGAGGGGTCTAGTGGGGCTGGGGTTGGGAGGCGCCACTGTGACGAACGTCACCGCCGACTGTCTGCATGGGACAGTCGACGTCGGCACGGCCAAGGGGTGCTTCAATCGGAGATTTAGTCTCTGGGTGAGACGGAGTCGCAGCAGCGATTGATGGCAAGGCATGTAAAGTTCAATTATCCAGTCAGCAGCTAGATGGCAGCTCAACCGGCCTGCTCCTCGCGAGATACCGCTAAAGCCCAGGCCGAGGATCGAAAAAAAGACTGACACTGCGGGAGCGGAAGCCGGGAGTCTCCAAACTTCTGTGCACGGACTTGGAACTACTTTCACGTCCAGATTTTGAGCGCCCTCTCACGCATTTTATTCAGTCTACGTGATGTGGCCTTCGCAGTCTTATCGCAGCCTACGAGATGAGAACGAACGCGCAACATCTACCTCGACAGTGCTCGACCTCAATATAGCTTGTTCGGTCTCCAAAACCCTGGCGCGACAACATTATTCTCGGACTTCAGGTTCTGCCCCACTCCCTGCACCATCGCTGTGACGTCTCCTCCTGCATCATACATGCCAAAGTCGCCTTCCAAGCCATACGAAATCGGCTGTTCCGGTTCCGATAACGTTTCCAAACCCTGTGCATCGTATGGCATCTCATCGTTCTCGTCTAGGTATTCTTGCTCCATGGGATACGATTCTCGGTAAGTATCTCCTTCGAAAACCGCCTGCAACGGGAGCTGCTGGCGCTGCGCTTGTTGCTCATAGATGCTAGGGCCAGCAAAGTTGGGCAGCACTGATTCGTAATACTGTGGTTCTGCAAAACGCACGGTGGACATGCGTCGAATCGTAGGATACGAGTCTGTATTGCTCTGCCGTCTTACTAGGTAAGTCGAATATGGCGTATCCTTCTGCTCAGAGTGGGTCGGCCGCAGTGTGCCTCCTCGACGTCTCCCTGTGAAGGTATCGTTGCATTGTCGCAGAACGCTCCCTAAGTCGGAAGAAGTTGGTAGATCATCATCAACCTCATTGTGAAGGCTATTTGGCTCATGACGGGGACGGTTAGGTAAAGCGGTCGCGCCCGAGATTGGACTAGTTCCACATCTCTCATCTCTCGTGCTGCTTGTTGCTTGAGTTTGCTTAGAGTCTCTGATTGGACCCGCAGGGGCAAAGGGTGGCATCGACGATGGAGAGCAAGCAGTACCAGTACTGTGAAACTTGGCAGATCGGTCGACGAGGTTTGGTCTCCGTGGTGACGAGGTGTGTTGAGGATAGGACTGTGATCTCGAGACCCTGTTATGCGTGGGCGCCACTGAGGACACTAAAAAGCGTTCAGCAGTGTCATTCATTCTCTGCTTAGTGACTGAAGGCGGAGCTGGTTGCTTGAATGATGATTCTTCTCCATCACATCGGGCCCCCTTTCCGCCTTGATGACGTGAATCCCGCTGCTCAGTATGAGGAGCAGCTTCGACTCGAGGACGTGCTGGTGTTGTGCTTGGCCCTCGGATGGATTCCGACCATGACACATAGCTAGTGCTGTCATGACGCGGACCTCTGCCCCCAAATCCCAGGTAGGGCGCGTTGTTGGCAGTTTCGATGGTGTCTACGGCAGCAACATCCCTTGGGGAATGTGCTGGATCGCGCCGTTGGCTGTCTAAGATATTATGACCTGGTCTCATGTCCACTATATGTTTTGCGTGTTTCTCAGCCAGCGCTGGACCCTTTGAAGTGAAGAATGTAGATATCTCTCCCTCTTTAATCTGTGTATTATTGTTTCTGCGCTTCTTCTTAGGAACGGACTGGGCAATGAGCTCCCGTTGATCCTCATGTTTTTGCAAGAACTTCATCTCGGAGAATACTAGATCAGGGACTGCAGACTGTCAGTCATGCATGGGTAGAATTGCGCTTTTGTGAAGGCCTAGAAGGCCTTGCGATACCGAACTGCTTGGAAGCCGTGGACGTCTCCAGGAAAAAGCGTGGGGGTCACTCACGACCACGGCCCTTGACGGCTGTCGACGTCCGCCCCTTGTTGAACAAGCCGAGCTGCTCGCGTGGCTTCAACTACGCCAGTCGTCAGTGCAGTACTGCAGATAGCTCCGGGCTACTGCATGGGCACCTTACAGTCAGCCTATCCCCAGACACATTCTTGGCGTGAAAGTCCTGCACTATGCCAGCAATGCCAGGCCTCTCACCGGTCTTGCGTCGGGACTTGCGCCGCGGTTTCTTTGATTCGCCCTTTTCTCTTTGATGTGCATGTGTGCCCCGCTCCTCTACAGCCACCCTAGATGCGCCATAGTGCGCCGGGCGCGTCTTTCGGCGAGGTTTTCGCGCATACCGGCTGCTGTTAGAGGACCTGCTGAGTGTGGTCTGGGGTGCTTCGCTGGCACTGTCGTCGGCCTCATTTGGAGCTTCCCGCGCATTCGTGGGCGGCTTGTGTGGACGAGGCGGCGGGTCGAGTATCGAGCTGTCCGATTTGCTTCGCTTTCGCCGACGCTTCCGTTCCTTATGCTCCGGCTTCTGCGTTCGGTCGATACTCCTAAGCTCATGGGGTGCTCCTGACTGTACTGTCTCGTCTAGCCACTTTCGAATGTCCATGCTGGGATGCACAGGTGTGTTTGGGCTGTGGGCATCCCACGTGAGCTGTTCCTATCAGATGACCTATAATTTTTCACTGGCTTGATCGAGCCATTGTGTATGCAAGTAGGAAGGTTGAACAGTCGCCGGTTGTCGTACTGCATGCGCAGAAGAGTGCGAGGTAGACAGTCGGTCGGTCTTGTGTGACACGGAACCAGATGATACCGGAGGAAGTGACGATAGAGACTTGCCCGCTTGACGTGGGACGCGCCTGCTTGTCGATTACCAGCCTGGGCGGCTTTCCATTCGCGGCAACCGCACAGCTAACCTGGGAACGTCAGGTCCTCTAGGTGCTGATGATGCATCCCCAGCATAGCAAGGTTCCATCGTTGGGGGAGCCACGCTACAGGAGGCCCCGCCTAGGCTTTTCTATTCCACCTAGGAATCCGGATCGTTGCTATCCGTGACTTGTTGCCGTCGTTTCTGTCCAGTGTCCATTGCATCGCTTCGTTGAGAAAGTGGTGATTACAATTTGGGTGGACGCATGAAGGCTTGATAGACCCTAGGCTGATTGGAAGTGGATTTTGCTCGTCCATGGAACGGGATATGTGTGAAGACTATCACCTGAGGCTGCCAGATAATGTCGTACCGCTGGAGTGCAGTGCTGCGCTGCATACTGGTGCCGTCACGACACTCTTGATATGAATAAGACCGATAGCACAGACTGAACATTACTCTACTTACAAAATGTTCTGATATATATTGCAGCACAAGGCGTCCCAAGATGGTCGAGCAGTCGTCGATACCTATTCGCTTTCTCCTACAGGCGTATGGAAACCCGTGGCTGACAGGGCACTGAGGGCACTTTGACACGGAACCACGGAATGACCTCTCGCTTACATGTATAAAACGGAGGACTAAGGAAAGTCGCTCTTTGTCTTGCGCGACATCGGTTGCCGTCAGGCGCGCACGAGCCAACTGGGGAGGACGTGGAGTCTTAGGCCCGATCTCTACACCATCAGACTAGCGATGGCGACTTTGATAAGCTTCTTTGAACCACCACCTTCTGTCCAATGCCTGCCCGTTGTCCGCTTTTTCCACCACATGGCGTTCGTTCCGTCGTGTCGACGCCGAAGATCGCTGCTCTCTTGCGCCCGCAACCTGCTCAGCCAGGAGGCATTTCACTGCAGGGAGTCTGCACAGCCCAATGAAGCGTTTGCACACATGCCGGCACTATGAACGAGTCCGCAGATCAAGGCACCTATCAGAAAAATCGATTTCTCTGGCTCGTTCACTGCCCTGTAATTGGACATGCTTACGCCTGGGCTAGCCAGAGCTGCATATACCCAGCATGAGAAGACAGACACGGGACAGACTAACTACCGGCAATGGGGGCCCAGGGCCAGTGTGCCCGCGACGTGTTGCAGTGGCAGACCCAAGGTCTGTCTCTGCCGTTGTCTGGCGCCGGCCACACTACAGGGCTTTTGCGAGCACGTCTGCGCGGCGTTGCATCTCCGAACTGCATATAGACTGGCTGAACACCCACATTGGATCGCGCTGCTTCTGTTGGCCGTCCACACTGCCCTCCAGCTATAAACCGGGCTCTCTGCTATCCCGTCCGTGCGCAAACCTTGCAAACAGACTAGCGCTCTTTCACTGTTGGAGGGGTACTCATATCATCGCTTGCCCCGCCAACCTAGACGCTTCACTATCTCTGCGCTCACCCTGCTCACTACCACTTTGCGACAGCCCTGCAGCCGACTTCCCTTCTCTAACTCTTCAGAGCAATCGCTTGCGCCATCACTACCGATCTAGCCTGGTGCTACAAGACTAAATGTTCGTTCTGTCACGTTGCTACATACTGCCTGCACGGGAAGCCGCGATGGATTCCTCGCCTTCCCACAGATTCCCTCTCTTCCTAAATTTCCCGTCGTTACCTGTTTCGAGCCACTCTGTATCGCGCATCGTTTTGAGTCGCGAGAGTTAGTATTGAGACCGTTCAGTGTTCGATTCAGACATCACCAACGACATGTCTAAACTCTTCATCGGGTAAGTGCGCCGTTACCCTCTGATTACGACCGCAACTGACGCTTCACAGCGGCCTTGCCTGGCATACCGACGACCAGGCTCTCCGCCAGAAGTTCGAGGAGTTTGGCCAGGTCGAGGAAGCTGTAAGTGGCACACTATTCGACCAACTCGATCGCACAGATCCGACAAGTGCTCACATCGTAACAGGTCGTGGTTAAAGACCGCGACACTGGGCGCAGCCGAGGCTTTGGCTTTGTTCGCTATTCTCAGGACACCGAGGCCGATGCGGCTATGCAGGCCATGAACAACGAGGAGTATGTACCTTTACCCTCTACCTGCCAGCTCGTTGCTTTCGGTGCTGCAGAAGACTTTCCTTAGTCTCTGTGCAGCCTTGGACATCGGACTGACACTCGCAGATTCGATGGACGTAGGATCCGTGTTGACAAGGCATCCGACCGTGCCGGTGGCGGTGCCCCTCGTGGTGGCGGTTATGGAGGTGGCGGCGGCGGCTACCGTGGAGGCTACGGTGGACAACAAGGAGGTAAGTCATCCTGTCATGTATGCTGCTCATCTCACTAACCATGCTGTCAGGCTATGGCGGTGGCCGCGGTAAGCACTTTTTGCCCAATGGCTCGCATTGACGATCTAACTTTGACAGAAGGGTACGGTGGCGGCCAGGGTGGCGGATCTTGGGGTCCTTCCCAGGGCGGCGGTGGATACCAGTCTCGTGGTGGTTACGGTGGCCAAGGCGGCGGTCAAGGCGGATACGGCGGACAAGAAGGTGGTCAGGGTGGTGGCCAATGGTAGATACCTTGCTGATTATTCGCCTTACGGTCTTCTGCTTTTAGGGCGACAAAAGGTGCAGGCTTGCTAGCTGAGGACATGAGCGTCCCTAGGGCTAGACATAGCTTGACACAAGGAGGATAGTTTGGAAGCAGGTCGACACGGCTCCTCCTCGAATGGGCATTGTGCTTCTTAGGGATGTCTCCTATCATGGTCATTGGTTTTAATGGCAGTAAGGGTGGTTGGTACTGAGAGATGAGATACCCATTGAATCAGGAGGTGCTGCTACTCTGTACTTGTCGCGCAATAAGGATCTGGTTCCTTTACCCACATTCCTTATATTTTCTTTATAGTCCTGGTGGTTGTCAGGGGATTAAAAGCGGTTTCTCGTTCGAATGAGACTGAAAAGCATATTAAGCGTGTCTTATCATACAACGGTGATGGGGCCCACGCAGGAAGTCTGAAATCATAGCCTCCAGGCTTCTCCCTCTACACCTCCACCACGGCTATGTCGTAGTCCTAGGGCCGTCGCTAGCATCGCGTCAACAGTCGTAATGAGGCTCTGCGGTGTCTACGGGTACACCTCGAAACGTGCGACGCTACCCTCGATCGCAGCCCCGAATTTTAGGCAATTTCTAGACCGAACGTATGCACCACGGTGCAGTTTCAGCACACCAAAAAAAAAGTTCAGCGAGATATCCGGCTAAGACAACACAATGTGACAAAGCTGCATAATGCATACGTAGCCGCCTAGAGGATTCCTATCCTAGCTGCAGCAAGAAGACATGGTAAAAACGCAGGAGTCTGCAAGTGATCGTTGGGCTACGGGAAGTCGAGCGCACTCCGCGTTACATTTGCTATAGTCCACGCACGTCCGCATTTCGCTTCCAAGATTTTGTTGCTGCCTGGCGAGGTGATGATGGTCCGGGATTTATGCGAAGGAAGAGGAGGACGCACCCGTTGACAGATAGACCCCGCCTCCCTCATCTCCATCGCCGATACCGAGCACGCCATCGTATCCTGCTGTCATCGCTTCTCTGGGGGCGGGCTGGCTGGAACAACCTCGAGCACCATCATGAAAAATTTGAACGGGTCGGACGCCGATGCTGCAACGGCGCCTGTCAAGCCTCGACGGCGGACCCAGGGGTGGCGGGCACTGTCTGCGACCTTCGTCACACTCGCGTGCCTCGCAGCTGTGGATACCATTTTTCCCGAATTGAAGAACTGGGATCCCTCCTCGCTGAAGTCACAGCCCGCTGCGAGTTATGCCGCCTTCGAGTGGTCCGAGGTACGTCGGAGAGTGTTTTTCTTGAGCGGCTGTCGCGCTGCGACCACCTACCGGTACTGCATCTTATCAGATCGAATAAGATCATCCATACCCGTTGCACAGCAGGTAGACGTTCAGTCTGTGTGACCTGTCGTAGCGAGACACAACGAAGGAACTCGAAAGCTCATATGGCTTAAGCGAATATTTTGTTTGTACCTAACTGGTGGCTGCCTCCATCTGCATCCCTGCCTCATAATACGGTTACGAAGATACAAGCATAGGCATCCAGCACCATACAAGGCATCTACAAGCTGTCTCAGGACCTAATGAGACTACTTCGACATACAGTGGGATCAAATTTCAAGCTAGAGACTGACCAAGTCTTAGGCATCCCCAAGCAAACGCCTCAAGTTCCACAAGTGCTTCGATGGGTTTGAGTGTGCGAAACTAAGCCTGCCATTTGACTACTTCAACGGAACATATCCGAATCATACTGTCAACATCGCCATCGTTAAGCTAGCCGCTCGAGTGCCAGTCGACAACCCTCGTCATGGCGGGCCTATCCTTCTCAATCCCGGCGGCCCAGGAGGCTCAGGAGCAACGTTTGCGCTCGGTGTAGGGAAAGCCTTCCAAACAGTCGTAGATCCCAGCGTCGACCCCAGATTAGCCTCAGGAGATGCAAAGTATTTCGACATAATTGGATTTGACCCTCGCGGCATTGGTTGGTCGGAACCAGCTGCGCGGTGTATGCCAGACCAACCATCTTCGTGGTCCTGGAACCTGAGAGAAGAGAACGAAGGTCTTGTGGAAAGCTCAGATGCAGCGCTTGGTAGGCTTTGGTCTATGACACATGCTTTTGGCGCATCTTGCAAGCTGGCTGAAGACGATCATGACGGTCCGGACATCAAACAGTACATGTCTACAGCCTCCGTTGCCCGAGACATGTTGGAGATTACCGAGAGACACGAAGAATGGGTAGCAACAGAGGTGGCTCGACTGGCCGCTCAGAAGGTCGGTAAGCGTTTGGGGGGTGACTACAATATTACATACTCCACTGCAGAAGCCAAATTGCAGTACTGGGGTTTTTCATACGGTACCTACCTTGGATCGACGTTCGCTTCCATGTTCCCAGACCGTGTCGGACGCCTCGTGCTGGATGGGGTGGTTAGCCCATACGACTACCGCCACGGTCTTGGCAACGGATCTCTTACAGACACGGAGAAGGCCATGAACTCCTTCTACACTTACTGCCATTACGTTGGCCCCGACCAATGTCCTTTAGCCACCGCAAATTCCACAGTCGCCGCCATAGAAGAGCGTACCCAGGGCATTGTCCAGTCACTATACCACAACCCACTTCCGATCGTTTCACCAGAAGGCCCAGATTTTCTTACATGGTCTAACGTCAAAATCATGCTTTTCGCTGCTATGTACACTCCCCAACCCATGTTCGAGTACATCGGCGAAATCCTCGCTGATATTGAAGCCGGAGGCGGCCAATACATCGACGAACTCACACAAGCCGCCCGCTATACTCACGTGTACTCATGCGCAGCCAACGGTTCCGTCGAATCCAGCCTGCTCACCTCCTTCATCGTAGCCAACAGCGCCGTGCTATGCAGTGACGGCGTCGAGCAAAACCACATCACCCGCGACGAATTCTACGCACACTGGAAACTCCAAGACGCGCTATCACCAACCGGTGGCTCCTACTGGTCCATGCTGCTCATGCGCTGCACAGCCTGGAAGATACGCGCAATGCACAAGTTCGAAGGCCCCTTTGGCGGAAATACTTCGCATCCCATTCTCTTCATCAGCAACACCGCCGACCCCGTTTCGCCCCTCCGCAACGGCCGCGACATGCGGGACTTGTTCGCTGACAGCGAGCTCCTTGTCGCGGACCACGCCGGCCATTGTTCTGTTTCTTTGCCCGATCCTTGTGTGTTGGCGCGTGTGCGGACTTACTTTCAGACTGGGGAGCTGCCGGCGCCGGGTACGTTGTGCGTCCCGCCGTCTGGCCCTTTTAGCTTGAACTCGACGGATCCGGAGAGTCCGTTCTATGACCCGTCTTTAGGGAGCGCGAATGTTGTCTTGCAAGAGCTTTTGGATGTGGACGGTGAGCAGGGGAAATTGTGGGATATGGGATCGGATTTGATGAAGGGAATTGTGGAGAGTGGTCTATTTGCCTTTGAAATGATGGGTGGGAGGATGGAGAGGGCTGGTAGGCAGATTGCTGCCCGTTGATGGTGGATATATGAGCGGCGCGTCTAGGTATGTTGATTAAATGGTAGCCTGGGAGCGATTGACGAACGGTATCAGCGCGAGTATATCTCCATTTCATTGCAGCGTTTGCAAGCTATTATCAAACTTCCTTCGTTACTCCTGCAATTTCAAGTACTGAACATCTCAAGTCATGACCTTGTTTCCATACGTGAATCACGATGCCTTCTGTTGGGAAGGTCCTATCGGGAAATCCCCTCATAATTCCGTCAACATATCTTACACCAACTTCTTGGTTCAAACACCGTCCACACATTATCAGCCTCCACCATACCACCAATCCACAAACCCCCAAACCCGCCACCCGCTCACCCAAGTGATCAAAAAAAAACGTGACGCAGAGTCTTAAACTTGAAAACAAAAGTAGGCTTTCCCGTCCAGATCCCCACATAGCAAAATCAGGAGCCCAACACAGACTCGCATATCGCCATTTTGAACCTGGTTTACCCAACGGTACATCGGGACATTCTGCCAGTGTTGTGTCCATTTCGTCAACCGAAATATGCGGTAGACCACCCTTCGAACTTGAAGCATCGGCTTCGACACGAGGGAGACTATAGGTGCTAGTATTAGCTGGATAGGAGCCAAGTAGTGAAGTGAATTGATTAGTACCTTGGTTATTGCTGACTCGATAGTAAGCTTCGTACCAAACGTTGTAATAGGTAGCAGATTACACCTACGTTAACGATGTAAATGCGTACAGCTGCTCCTGCTATATATCTAAGATACGATATATTCACTCCTAGCCACCTAGGCCATAGAAATTAAGAAAAAACTTAAAACAAATATACGTCGTAGATGTGGCTAGGTCTTAGCCATTTCCGTAGGTGTTTTAGAGACTTCACCGTCGCCGCGTCGTTTTGAACGGCTAATCGTTCCTAGTATACGTACCTAATATATAGAGTGATAGCTAAAGAGTGTGTAAAGCAATTACTGTACGCAATCGATTGCTAGACAATTGCTTCTTAGTTGTTAGGGCCTATTAGCAAATCTTCGCAAAATCTAAGGCTAATAATTACTACCTATACTAAACGTAAATACGGCTCCCAAATCGTTACCTACTATGCGGGCTACAGGACCTATGTACCTATCGAGTACTAGGTACTAACATATGTTTTAGATCTGCCGAGCCCTTATATACACATGCGTGATATTCATACTTCAAGATGAAACTCCATTAAGCTCAGTTATCCTAGATGAATGGACCAAAGCTACATAGTACCCATCGAGTCTAGTCAAGTCCAATCCTCCTTAATAAAAAACCCGCAAAATACCAAATCCATTCCCCCCATCTCCATCCCCCACAACCCCCACCCCCCTGGACCACCACCCCACGCTTCTCCTCCTCATCCCCTCATCACCAAGCACCCTCCGCAACCCCCCCAACACGCCCAACACACTCACTAACTCATATCCACTCACAGTAACCCACCAGAGTACTAGCCCACAAATCAAATCTCGCCTGCTCGACCAACAAACATACACTCAATATAAACTTGTCACTCGCATAAAAACCATCGCATCCACAAGCCCGAATCCGCGTCTCGAGACAAATTTTGCGACACATGGTTAGGAAGGGGAAAGAAGTAGTCTTTATCGATACCACTTTCTTCTGCACGTGTCCGGCGTCTCTCGTTCCTTCGCCATCGCCATCTCCTTTTTCTTTTTTTAGTGGATTGAGATTGAACGAGACTTGTTTCCCCGTCTTCACGTCATGGGCTATGTCTAGATTTTGTGTCCTGAGTTACTTTGAGGGAGGCACAGGAGTTGTTGAGTTTTCTGGCTGGAATGGGTAGATTTTTCTGGGGTGGACGCTATTTTTGGGGCGGGCAGCTGGGGGAGATGAAGCGGAGAGGGGGTTGGGTGGTGGGGGGGGGCTGGACGGCTGTGGGGGAGAAGGCGTTGTGGAAGAGTTGTTGGGTCTTGGGAGGGTTTGGGATTGAGATCCGTGGTTGGTTTTGTTGTTGTTGTGGAGTTTGGGTTGTTGTTTGCGGTTGAGTTGCATGGGAGGGTTTGTGGTGCAAGTAAGAATGGGAGGAGGGGCTAGAAGTGTTAGGTAGGGGCAGGGAGGGCGGTGGGAGCACGGGGTACGTTTGTTTTCTATCCCACATACACCGCTCTCACTGCGGCCTTGGTTTCACGGTATTTCACTCACTGGTGCTCCGTGCACGGTTGTCCCCCGTGGGTACGGAACCTTTTCCCCGGTAGCCCGGTCACTGTCAACCCAGAACCAGCCAAGTCAATACCAGAATAATGCATTAGAAATATGGATCAAGACAAGCCCGCTATGCCAAGCCGCTGAACGCTCCATGCTGTACGCTGCACCTGTCATTATGTACCCTCGGGTCCATTTGCAAACCAATCATATACCCGTCGTAACTTCATTACCAACCCGAGCCTGCCAGACTCGGATTGTATTATTACATCCCACCCTCCGACTCCCCTCCCATTATTTCCAGATCTGCCATTTCTTCTTTCGCTTCGGTACCACGAAGCTCTCCTGACTCAACTCCTCGCGCCCACTGTAGCTCCTCCCATCTTCCTCCGCACTGTCATAACTGTCCTCATCCTCATCCTCATATCTCCCTCCTCCGAGGTATTTCGCTCCGACGCCAGCGTTGCCGTTACGTTGGGGGTAGGCAGGGTATGAAGAGGTTCTGTCGTAGCCGCCGCGTTGGGGTTGTGCGTAGTCTGCCCGTTGAACGGGCTTCTCGGCGTATTCGGGGTTGATGGCAGGTTTGGTGTTCCCACTGCGGTTAGTGACCATGTTGATAGGGTGAGTTTTCCCGTCGCGGCCGCCGCTGCTGAAGTAGTCCACGCCTGCTGTATCTTGTCGTGCCTGGAGTCCCTGTCCGTCCCGTGAATAAGGCGAGCCTGGTCCGGCACCGACAATCGCTGGATGGGGTGGATAGGATTCTCGCTTCGATCGTTTTTGTGATGGTGTGTGAGCCGGGACGTGGGCTTCGTGCTCCCACTTCTTCTCATGCACCGGGTGGTTCAAGATACCGCCCATGGATCTCCTTTGCACTTTCGGCTCCGGCTCTGGAGCCGATGCAGGGAGTTGAGACTTGTGCGAGGAATTATACGTGGGATGCTTGCGGGTAGAGGCGGAGCGGGATGGCAGCACTGTCGTTTGAGTCGTGGTCTGTGTTGCGGAAGGATATTGAGGAGCGCTCACGTGCCTCTTCGCGGCTACGTTCTCCCAGGCAGAGGCTCTGGAGCCAGTACCCGCATCCACATCTATGCTCTGTCGTCGTCCTTGGCTTTGAGGAGCGACGTCGCGCGACACTCCATCCGTCTGTTGTGGGCCTAATTTGCCAGCTACATTAGCATGGAAGCCGGAACTGAGTCGGTTCTCACGAGGAGCAGGAGGGGGAGCATGAGCAGGTGCAGGTGGAGGTGCAGGTGCAGGGGCAGAAGAAGAGTGGCGTCTGTTCCGTGACCCGAAACTCGGAATGAGTGTTCTGGGTCCGACTTTGTACCTTTGACGGGTGCGCTCTTCTTCATCCTCACTTGAAACCTCACCAAGCTCGCTTCCACTTTCGCTGCTAGAAATCGCATTCCCATCATCGCCGATCGTGGTCTTGCGCTTGCCGCCAAAGGCGCCGAAGAAACCTGCAGACTTGCGGCGGTCTTTCTCGACAACACCAGGCTCCGGTTCGGTATAGCGAAGAGCAGGCACAAGGAGTCTGTATGGCATTGTGATACCCGCGGGATCATGTTGTGATACCTCCATGTTGAGACAGATATCAAGACCACCCTCCAGGTCGATAAATTCCCCATTCCGTTGCGCCCCTTTCTTACTGAGAACGCTGGGTCGGCGGTGAAAATTGGAAGGCCGATCTTGCGAGACACTATCGCGACTTCGAGGGGATGGTACGCTCTCAGCCATATCTGTTCTGGCATTGTCGGTTGATGCGCGGCGGCGGAAGAGCGACGTCAACGAGTTGCGGCGCGAGCGAGCAGGTCTCTCGGGTTCGGAACGATCAGGCGAGAACGAAGACTGTGGCTGATGATGGCCTACTTGCTCGTCATCGGCAGCAGCATAGGAAGGCTTGTTGCGATACGATAGAGGAGGCCCATGGCTACGTGCTGACGGTCGTGTCTGTTGTCCACTAAATCTCCTCACCATCTGGCCAGGGGCATAGTCTAAAAATGTTTTTCCCATTCGAGGACCATTGCCTGGGGTCATGGGCGGTGACGGAGTGCCTGATGGCGTAGATCCTGGCTTGTACTCTCGAATGCTGCACCAGTTCCGATGTGGTAACAGATGAGTGTTGTTCCTCTTCTTTCCGTCGACGCCGTGAGTGAAGAGAGGGATCATGTCCTCATCGGTATAGGAATCGAGATGATGTACCTTGTTACGTTTGTTGATTATATCTGCCATCATGTCAGGAGGCGGTGTGTTGACTATGGCCGATGAGACCACGTTCGGCATATATCTATGGTCCTTGTCCTTTGGAACATTGAACTTCTTGTTGGTGTAAAATTGACCAATAGCGGCCAGGTGCACGTCACCTCCGAGAATGGTGACACGGACAGACTTGGTAGAAGCAATGTGCTGCAATTCGCGAACGAACCAATTGCGCTCTTCCTTGTGGTGTTTGGCGGTCCAGTGATCGTCTAGGTCGTCGAGGATCTCCACACCGCCGTCAAACTTGTTCACGAAGTTGCCAAGCATTCCAGCACGGCCGAGAGCCTTGAGAGGGTCCATGAGCCTACTGGTCAAGACGTTCTCGAGGAAGTTCAAGCGAGGGTAGGCGATGGGCACTCCGAGAAGGACGATCAAGTGCTTAGTCTCACCCTTGATAATTTCATCTTCCAAACGATCGAAGATGATATCGTAAGAGTCTTCAGTAAGTATCTCGTCCCGCTGCCGCTCTGTACGGCAGTCAAGACCGAGGAAGGCTATCTCTCGGCCGAGGTGCATGAATACGCTCCGAGAGCGCTCTTGGATGTATGTACCTGGGTTCTTGCCAAGTACCCATGATGGCTCGGTCTTCTCAGTCTCAGAGGGCAAGGACTGATGTTGAAAGAGCATGTAGTATTTGAAGGCGACTGCACCAACCCCGCTGAATACAGGCGTTTGCATGAAGTGGTGAGGATACGACCCAAAACCCTGTGTCGGAATTAGTGCATACTTCAGGATTCGATGATCAAAGGCAGGCTTACGTCGATGATGTCGTGATCATCCCAGATGTTCACCATGGGAATCTGTGAATTGGCCATACCGAACAGGCCCTGCGAGAACCACATGGAATATCGGTCAAGGTAGAATTTCTCCAGCTCGTTCTGCATCTCCTCGGAGAATGGTTGGTGGTGCTTCTGCATGGGGTTCCGGCTCTCAGTCCACTGTTTGAACAAGGTTGTCTGCCGCATTGCAGCGTCGTTGTAGATTTGGTCACCTCCACCAAGCATGACATGGAATGGCCTGGTCTGGTGTGTGTTCAGTACATCGCGCCACAGGGGATCTGGGCCGCAGAACTCTCTGGACTCGACACTAAGAGAGAAGCCATTGCAGCTGTGAAACATGATGTTCATAGACTCTCCCCTGGCGGGAACCCAGAAACCAATAGCAGGGCCCTGATTGATCTTGTAGGCGATACGTGCTTGACTGCTTCCGAGTTCCACTTCGATGTTGAAGCGCCAGAAAGTGACTCCTCGCTCAGCGTGCAGGCGGATGCCCGGGAAATCGCGTACTTTGCCAAGCTTCTCACCGTCCTTCTTGTGGATGCGGGTGGACTTAAAAACCGCTCCGTTGGTAGTGCTTCGGCCCTGAGAAAACAGGCCCGTGTCATCTTCAACGCGCGATAGATCTTCGTCCTCGGCCACTTCGTCAATTGGCTTGACATACAGCGTCTTCCCGGTTCGTGACACCTTAGTCTGACCTTCAATGGGATCGACGTAAGAAGGATCAAGTTGGTCCTGATCGACTTCTTCCGGTGGAGGGGGGAGAATGTCCATTGGCTGCTTGAACAATCGCAACGTGGGCGGCCGGACGTAAGAGGATGAAGCATCAACCGTTACAACCATGATGCTTCCGCGCCAAATTTCTCGCTCTTTGCCTGGTCTGCTACGGTCTCTACGAAGACCAGTGTAGCGCAGAAGAGGCCCACACTTGAGATATAGTGGAGGATTGAAGGCAGTCTGCATTGGAGGGTCATCGGCGTAGCCATCGTATGTGGGCTCTACGTAGCCACTTGAGCGTCTTCGTCGGGACGCCTTGCTCTGTTCCCACCATGCTTTGTTACCGCTGTTCGCTCTGACTGGGGTGTCAAGATCTAGGTCATCTGCATTGAGGGTGCCAACAGGAGCACCTTTCCATTCCTCGAGCATGGGTGCGGGCGTGTAGGTTCGCTCTGGCTCGTCGTGATGGCCCAAGTGATGGTGGTGACGTGATGTCTCGGGATCATGCTGATCTAGTTCGGTATGGGACTCGGAAAAGACGACGCTCTTCCGGTTGGTCTGGGGTGCAGAGGGCCCTTGAGGACTGAGTTGACCGGTATTGAGCTCTCGGGAAGCCCCTTTATGATCAATGGCCTGTTGCTGCATCTCCAGCTGAGCAGCCATGATGCCTCTGCTGTCCCTCCGAGCCTGACCCGGCTTGCTGTTTGAGCGCGAGACTTGGGCGCCAGCAGAAGTATCGTCTACACCTACTAAACCGAGTCCAGTAGGGCTTGCTCCTGGCTGCTTGGGAGCGTTCCGTGTCGTCGGGACTGCGCTTCGGTCACGGTAGCTACCGCCTCGGCGTGGAGCTCCGACCGGCTCCTTGCCCTTCAGACTGGTGCTCCGTGAAATGGCAACGTCAGTGTGCGGCACGGGTTGGTATTGTAGCGGCATGTGCTTGTCCTCCTGTACCGGCGCTGGTTGCGTGGCTTGGACTGCTCCACCACGTCCAGCGGCAGGATCCCAGGGCTCGCTGATATCGTAGACGTGCCCGTCGTCTGATTCGAATGCACCCATCTGTGGGGACAGGGGCAAGGGCTTGTGCTGAATCGGCATAGAGACATGGCGTCTGGTGCTGTTCGTTCGGTTCGGGCCGCTGGACGTCTTTTCTGGTATCGGCACGGGGTGGGAGACGACTCGCGGTTGTCTCTGTGCCGCCTCTCGCGCACGTCGTTCCCGCATCTCCGCTTCAGCCTTCTCTTGCGCTGCCAACTCTGCCTCGAGAATCCGCGCTCTCCTCTCCTCTTTGCTGATGTCATCGAGCTTTCCTTCTAGCTTCTGGAGCGGCGATCGGTCCGGCACAGAGGGTCTGCGCTGCGAGTCGCGACGTTCGACGGTGCCCGCCAACGGCTCGACGGGTGCGTATGGCGGTGACCGCAGCTCGAACAGTCTTTCGGCCGCGGTTTGCACTGTCGGCTGCTGTCTGCTGGGGTTCAATTGGATGGTTGGATCGCGCGACCGGCTGGAGCTGGAGCGCGCCGGCACTCTCGCTCCCTTTGCATATGGATCTCTGTACGACGAGGGCGGGGCGCGTGGTACCTCTGGGGCAGCGGGTACGGATTCGCTCATTGCGCCGGTGGTTGGGGGAGGTATCTGCTTGCTCTGCCGCCGCCTATGCCCGCCGCCATTCGGAACAGCGCCGTTGGAGGGTGGCAGTGCGACAGGCCGTGCAGTGTTGCTGGGTATGGCATTGGACATGGTGGGCTCGGGTGGTGATAGGCCGGCGGGTTGGGCATCCACAGGGCGGCGGTAGGAGGTGCGTCTCTGGGAATAGTTGTCGGGCGCCTTGAGGAGAACGGGATTGACGGCTCGAGCCGAGTAGGAGCCGCTGTTGCTGCTGTTCTCCATGGTGCACCGCGGTCATAGGGTCGGCGACGCTGACGCAGGCGGACCCTATCACCGTCTGGCGGGAGATGGGACGAAATCTAGGTCGGGGCGGACGGAGGAGGTGCGTAGGTTACACTGTCACATGAAAGCTTAGATGCGAGTCTCAATTGGCATCATTAGTGGTAGCTACCTAAGAATATCGGGTGTGGGGATGCGATGCGGCCAGGGTGCGACGTGCCGCTGGGGAATCTATGCGATGCGCGAAAAGTTGAGATGCAAGATAACGACGACGCGCAGGCAGCACGAGAGGGAGAAACTATGTACAAGGGAGCAGGGAGAGAGGTGCAAGTGCAGACTCAGGCGCAGGTGCAGGGAAGCTGGTGATATCCACGGCCAGCGCATGATAGAATTGAGATGGCGGGCGCTCGCGCTGAAGGTGGCTGGCACTGCGCAGCGACAATCCATCTGCCCAGTGCCATCTTTCTTGCTTGAGCGCTCTCCCGCCCGCAGCTGGAGCAATAATGGGCAGTCAGTGGCACTCCTGCTCCTGCTAGCTGCAAAGGGAAAGGCGGCTCCGGACTTGCAGTGGCAGTGGAAGAGTCGAAGCCCTGCCTGGAATGGAAGCCCGGGAGAAGCCACAAGCCATCGTCGGAGAGGCCGCGAGGGTCAAACATCAACGTTTCACCAACTTGTTCGACTTGCTCGACTTGCTCGACTTGCTCGACTTGCTCGACTTCACCACACGCTGCTGTAACTTTGGCTGCTCGTCTTCTTCTTTTTCTTCTTCTCCCTCTTCTCCCGCCTGCGCATCGCATCCCTCGGTGGCTCGTGTCTCGCCGACCTATCCGCTTCCAATCCTGGTTGACAACCTTGTCCTCAATAAGCTGAATACCCATCCACCCATCCTTTGACCTGCCCGACCACAGTATCCTCAGCCTCACCTCCGCCTAGCCTTATCTCACCCTCCTGTGTACACAAACACGGTCGCATACTTCCCCGCCCTACGCACACACGCTACATGGTTGCAGCCGGCTGCACCTGATATCTTTTCGGCGTCTTCGCCATGCGCATCCACTTCTGGGGCCTACTGTCCGCCGCGACACTTGCAGCAGCAGGCAAGCACTTGCCGCCCCGCAACTACTCGAGCCACGACTATTATGCCATCCACGTCACCCCGTCCACATCGCCCTCGGAGCTGGCAGCCCACCTCGGCCTGACGTACGAGGGCCCCTTTGGCTCGCTCGAGGACCACCATGTCTTCAAGGCCCCGAAACACGACAACGACATCGTCGACGACGCACAACAGGAACTCAAGAGGCGGCGGCGGAAACGGGAAGCCGGTCCCGAATACCATCCCCTCGACAGCATTCACTTTACCCAGAAGCAGAAGCTCAAGGCCCGCCACTGGAAGCGTAGCGTCATTCCAGAACGACAGGAGCGCGCTGGACCCCCGGTTACCGATGCCATCAGAGCCCAGCGCGAAGTCGCCAACAAGCTGGACATTAAGGACCCAATCTTCGAAGAGCAATGGCATATCTTCAACGTGAAGACGCCCGGCAACGACATCAACGTGACCGGCGTATGGATGCAGGGCTTCACGGGCAAAGGTGTTACCGCATGTGTGGTTGACGATGGTCTGGATTACATGAGCAACGACCTCAAGGACAACTTCTTCGCCGAAGGCTCCTACGACTACAACGACCACGAAGACCTACCCACCCCGAAACTCTCAGACGACCGCCACGGTACACGATGTGCCGGCGAGATTGCCGCAGGAAGGAACGATGCCTGCGGGGTTGGACTGGCGTACGATGCGAAGATATCCGGAGTGCGCATCCTCTCGGGTGAGATAACAGACCTTGACGAGGCACTCGCTATCAACTATGAGATGCAGAAGAACGACATCTACTCTTGCTCATGGGGTCCTCCCGACGACGGCAAGACGATGCAGGCTCCTGGTATCCTCATTGAAAAGGCCATGGTCACTGCTACGCAACAAGGCCGCGGCGGAAAGGGCTCCATCTACGTCTTCGCCGCCGGCAATGGTGCTGTGAGCGACGACAACTGCAACTTCGATGGCTACACCAACAGCATATACAGTATCACCGTTGGCGCTATCGACCACAATAACGGGCATCCATACTATTCAGAGGCTTGTTCCGCCCAGCTCGTTGTGACTTACAGCAGCGGCGACAATGACGCCATCCACACGACGGACGTTGGCGCGAACAAGTGCACAAGTGTCCATGGAGGTACATCCGCCGCAGGTCCTATCGGTGTAGGAGTATTCGCTCTGGTTTTGGAGGCACGGCCGGAACTAACGTGGCGCGATATGCAGTGGCTCGTTGTAATGACAGCTACTCCCTTCGATACGCCCAGTGACTGGACCAAGACTGCGCTGGACCGCCAGTACAGCCACCAGTTTGGATACGGCAAACTTGACGCCTGGGCAATCGTCGAAAAGGCGAAGGACTGGAAGCTCGTTAAGCCACAGGCGTGGTTCTACTCGCCCTGGATGCACGTCAAGAAACAAATTCCTGAAGGGAAACAAGGCCTCGCTAGTATCTTTCAAGTCACGGAAGACATGCTCAAGAAAGCTAATTTCGAGCGCGTTGAGCACATCACCCTGACTATGAACGTAGAGCACCAGCGCCGCGGAGACCTCAGCGTCGAACTCCGGTCGCCCAGCGGCATGGTCTCTCATCTTTCGACAGCACGCCGCAACGACGAAGCGCCCTATGGTTACATCGACTGGACCTTCATGTCCGTTGCACACTGGGGCGAACCTGGCATCGGCAACTGGACGGTCGTGGTCAAGGACACCAAACCCGGAAACCTCAAGACGGGCGTTTTCACCGACTGGAGACTCCGCCTCTGGGGCGAATGCATCGACGCATCCAAAGCCAAACCTCGTCCTATTCCCACGGAACACGACGACGACGATCACGACAAGATTGACGGCCATCCTGCGCATACTACAAACGTGGCGCTTCCAAGTAGTACTGCTCCAACCATGACTTCCCTCCCTGATGACCACATCGATCGCCCTGTGAATCAGAAACCTTCACAGACCAAGGCTAATGGTGGTGTTCAGGAGACGAGCTTAGCGACTGCGGCACCCAATGCCACGGCGGTGCCCGCTGAGAACTTCCTCCCTAGCCCGTTCCCGTCGTTTGGTGTGTCGAAACGCACGCAGATTTGGATCTATGGCGCTCTTGCGCTGATTTTTGTTTTCATCGCGGGCCTGGGCACGTATTTGTTCATCGCCAGACGTAAACGAATCAAGGACTCACGAGATGCGTATGAGTTTGAAGTTCTGGATGGCGATGAGGATAGAGCTGATGCGGGCTTGCTTAGTGGGGCAGGTGCTGGGAGCCGGGAGAAGCGCGCGAAGCGGGGTGGGGAGCTGTATGATGCTTTTGCTGGCGAGTCGGATGAGGATGTGCTGAGTGATGGGGACGAGGGCCCCTATCGGGACCAGGAACGTTATAACGAGAAGTATACTATGGACGACGGCAGCGATGCAGAGAATAGCGGTGGTAGCTCGGCAGGGAAGAGACAGTAGGATCGTCCATGTCCTTAGCTCTGGCTTGCGGGTTTTTTGTACAGTGTTATACCGAGAATGCGATCATTGGGCGTTTGTTTTGTTTGCTCACAGATTCGCCATCGTGATATCCCATGATAGTTTTATGAGAAAAAAAGGGGGGGTATCATATTGCACACATTCTTACTTCCAACCCTCACCGCTATGCCACCTTCCTCCCAACATTGCCCACGCCTCTACCCACAACGCTAACAACAATGTCTTCCTTGTCACCCCCAGCTTCCCTGAACCCCCATGCACTTCCGCCAAAGACTTTGCTATCCCTCGCTAGTTGTATCATCTCTTCGCTAGCCAGTACATCTCGTCCCAGCGCCACTCTGCCCACATCCTCACTCCCCATGGCCATGAGCATGAGCACCGTGGGGGCCGCCACGCCCTCTACACAGCCACCTTGTGATATCTTCTCGAGGAGTTGGTATGCGCATTGCTTGCCGATGTCATCCGCGGGGACACCGCCGTCGGGGGGTGAAGATAGATCCGCAGAGTATATCACACCGGTGCTGGTCTCGGCTACGAGACTCAAACCAAAGCCGACAGCGGCCTTCATCTTGCCACTCGGATGGCTTCTCGCCGTCGTGGGTATCAGAGGCGCAGCGGAAGCATCGGAGAAGATGTACGTATCCGGTACAAACTTATTCAGTACGCCTCGGGCCGCAAACGTCATACGTTCGTTATTCGACTTGGGCACCTCAACACAATACGAAACGCCCCTGATCTTCTTGACCCGCCCCGGATTCAACAGATGCAGCGTCTTCGGGAGCCGCACCTGGTGATTGAACACAAGTTGGACTTCGCCGCCTGCACCCTTTCCGCCCACAGGCTGCGCAGACCGCTTCAAGATGCGCAGCTCAATGCCCCTCTCAATCGCAAAATGCTTGTACAACGGTAAGATGGCCGTGCGCACCGTATCCGCCGAAATATCGCCAGCAAGCGTACTAGACGTAATGCATCCTTCGCCCCAGAACTGCACGTTCATGTTGCCTTTGCTGAAGGGGGCGAGCATGCAGAGAGGTAGTAGCCACCAGCTCACACCGCGCTTCCGACACTCGGCCGGAATCTCGTGTCTGATGACGCCGCCGCTTGCGCCGAGCCCTTCTGCGCTGCCGGTTATGAGGCCCGGCCGGTAGACGAGCGTAGTGCCCGTCATGCTGAATTGGATCTGGGACCCGTTTGTTACCGCGTCGAGGAGCCGGATGAAGTTTGTTTCGGACCGCGTGAGGCCTGGGTTCGTGGTTGTGGAGCGGATTTGCGTGATGCGGATTGGGCGCCCGGTGAGGGTTGCGAGGACGAGGCGGGTGGTTAGGTGGTGGTGGCCTGTGAAGGATAAGGGTTGCTGTAGGGGCGTGTCTAAGGCCATTGTGGGTACGGTGGTATGGAATCGATGTGCTGGTGTTTTGATGCGCGAGATTGGGGAAAGATGGGCTGTTGAAGATGCCAAGATTTTGGGAACTTTTTTGGTGGGCCCTTTCTCTTGCTATCGATAGGCGACCCGCTTTTGGTGCTGATACCTGAGATGTTCTCATGGATGCGCATGCATTACTGGACGGGAATCAAACATGTCTTTTATGAAATTCTCTCTAATAGATAGCTCTTATGTTGCCATGGTGATCTAATACAGAACGTAACCGTCACATTGCTCGAGTACTTCACACACTACCAAGGATACCCACTCTGCTTCGACGCAAGTGCGCCCGTGCGCAAACGCGAGTTTGCGTCGAAGCCTCAAGGGAAAGCGCGTTGCACGAACCCTCAATCCAGCTCAATTCACGTTAACACACCACCGTTCCTTTCCGTTCTCCGTCCTGCCTACCTATTCCGCGCGAACAATGCCACTTCTAGGCAGGAATGCGCCGAAGCTCCTCGGCACGGTCAGCGGAAAGCGACATGCAAGCTACGATGATCACGAAGAGGAGCCAGTGCCCAAGCGACGAACGAACAGCAGCGAACGTATTACGAATCAGCAAACGGATAGCGATGTCAATGCCGAGCCCATGGAGTCGTCCGACGAGGAATTGCACGTTCCTGCGCCCCGGGCCGCGGCAAAAGCGCCAATTCGTACCACATCGAGTAAAACAAGAGGGGAAACGGAGGAGCTTAGGAGGCCGCCTCAAAGAAAGTCTGGCAGAAAAAATACGTCGATACCGACTCCTGTGAGAGGCGCGTATCAGGCTGGGCAGGCGCATAAGACGACGAGAAAGTCGGATGAGAATAAAGAGAATGCTCCTACATCCTCGAATGTACCAGTGGATGGCGGTCGCCCAATAATCTGGAGCATGGAAGCTGCTCCTCAGAGGAAAGAAAAAAAGGATATCAAGTGTTATGGTTCGAAGAAGGTGACGCAGAACTTACATGCAGCGCCCACGCGGAAGTTTGGCCGTGGCCCGTCGAAGAGCGCTTCGAACGCTCGTGGCGCAATAAAGTACGGGCAGAAGGAGAAATCTGTTTTCGAGACGGAAAGCGGTTCGGAGAGCGGTTCGGAGATGTCTATGATGGACGACGACAAGCTCGAAAAGCTGGGAGACGAAGTAGAAGATGCGGAACTGCCCAGACTACCGTCTAAAACGAAGCGCAGCAGCGGGACCAAAAAGAGAAACCCCAAGCCCGCTCTGCTGGAGGAGGACGAACTGTCCGATGTACTCAGATCCGACGGAGAAAGTACATTGCCTCGCAACGCAGAGAAGACGTTCAATTCTACCCGGCTCCTCAACCAGCTCAATAGCTGGAAGGAGAAGCGAGAACTTTCATCCTCGCAGCCAGAGAATAACGCACGAAAAAAAAGCCTCGAAAACTTCAGCGAATACATGGACGGGCTTCCGGAGGTAGAAGAGGAAGGCTCAAGATGTACGCTATGCGCAAAGCCCGTCGCGCCAGACGACTACTGGGATTTCTGGAAGGGCAAAAAGCCAACAGCTAAGAACCTAATGGCGTTCTGCACTCTCCACAAGAAGCTATCTGCCCAAAAAGCCTACACCCAAGCCGGCTATCCAGACATCAACTGGACCACACTCCCTACCCGCATCCACAAACACAAGACGCACCTAACCCAAATCCTCAACAACGACCGCCCCAGCGGCCACCGCGCCCGCTACGAACCCTTAGCCCTAACCGGCAAAGCCGCCGCCGTCCCCTCGCGCCGCACCGACCTCTCGCCCACCAAACAAGCCGAGCTCAACGCCTCGTACGCCCTCAACGACGACCGCGCCGCCTACCCCGGCTACTACGGACCCCACGGCCGGCGCCTCATCGCCGAAATCGTGATCCAGCTGCTCAACTCCGATATCAAGCACTGCACCGACCCGGCCGTCCAAGCCTCTGGTATCGCGGCTTTCGCTCAGGCCGTCCTGGTCCCGGAGACGGCGCTTCTGTTGATCATGGAGGATTGTGGGGTGGACATTGAGCAGGCCGAGGGGATTCGGCAGCAGACGTTTGAGATGGGGGTTTTGGTTCATGAGGAGGTTGAGGATGAGTTGGAGAGGGGGGAGGATAGTGAGGATGAGAATGAATATCAGGACAGGGGGGAGGATAGTGAGGTTGAGGATGAGAATGAGTATCAGGAAAGCTGAGGTGATATGATGGCGGGGAGGGGGGGTTTGTTTTGATGTAGAAAGGAGCATTATAGTGGCGTTTTGTTCTTTCTTTCTTTGGAGATACCCGCAATAGGTACTTTTGTCTCTCTGTGCCTTTTAATTATTCACATCGCATATTTTCATCTCATGAACATTCCATCATCAATACCTAAATCCACCCTCGGCCTTTTTCTAAGAGAGTTCCTTGGGAGGTAGGTAGTACGCAGTGAAAAAGAAAGAAAAGAAAAATGAACGATGGGGTATGAGAATATTCAAACGGGGTATATATTCCACTGTTCGACTAACCACTACCCCCCGCCATACCCTCAAACATACTGATCCATTTCAAGAAAAAACGTCCTTTTTCAAAAGGCCCCCTCCCCAAATGTACGCCTACGTCAATGCCTCAAAACTCCCAAATGCAGTAGGATAACACACAAGAACGCCCGACATCCATCATCCATCCAGGACCCCGCTCTCCTTCAAGCTTCGGAAGAGATCCGGCTCCAAGAACTTGCTAATGGTAACATCCTCAGCGAGGCCCTTCCTTCGTCTAGTCTTGAGGACAAAGTCACGTGCGAGTTGTTGTGCAGTAGCTGGTTCGAGGGGGCGAGTGGTAAGGTCTTTGTCGAGGGGGTCACCGGGGACGATGGACCATCGGTCGAAGACGAGGGAGAGGGAGACTTGGCCTTGAGTGTGGATCTTTGAGGTAAAAAGTCAGTATATGAAAAAAAAAATGTTTGTAGCAAAAAAAAAAAAATAGGAAGGTGTGGACATACCCTGAGATCGGTCTCGAAACCAAAGGAATCGATGACTGGGATGAGACCGCGCACATTGTATAGCGGAGTACCCGCAATCGGACCATCTTGCAAGACGTGGCCTCTTCTCCGTGCAAGGACGGTGTAGAGGCTGCTCTTGGTATCCGCCGGACCGACCATGCTGCACGAGTATACCGGTTCCATCAGCCGGGGGCTTGCCATGAGGAAACTGGAATAGCAGGCTCGCCGACTCGTGGGGATGATCTGACCACCTCCGCGGAAGATGGCTTCGGAAGCAAGCTCGACATCGGTGATGCGGAACTTGGTATTACGGATGGGTTCTTCGCAGAGGGGGCCTTCGCGAGTGGCCCAACTGAACCCCTGCCGTAGCGTATCTCGTACTGTGCGTAGCGTCTTGCCATCGACTTCTGAAGGGAGGGTGTCGTTTTGTAGAATATTAGCACCCATGTCGTCAGGTCCAAAGGCCCAGATATTTCGCGATGCAAGCAAGTCGTAACCGTAATTTTCCTCGAAAAACTTGCCTACCACGCGAACAGGGTCTTTGATGTTGACTTTGCCGGCCTCGATATCGTCGGCAATACCTGGATCCAAGGGTTCAGCAATCATGGTAATCTTGTTCTTCTTGTTCGGTGTGAGGGCGTAGCACTTGATGGCAGACATCTCTACGACTGTCTCGCAGAACCGGGTAACGGGATCTGAGACTTTGATTTCCATATCAGCATACAGCCGCCGAAGATCATGAAGTACACAGTCCATGTACAACTCGCCAGTACCAAGCACCACGTGCTCTCCTGATTCTTCGACTTTGGTTGTGATCAGCGGGTATGACTTGTTGATCTTGCGTAGACCGTCGAGCATCTTCGGTAGTTCGGAAGGGTTTATCGGTTCGACTGCGACTTTGAAAACGGACTCGAAGAAGTGTCGAATGGGCCGGAAAATGTAAGCGTCCTCGTCATCGGGGAGTTTGCTTGCTACTATGGTAGCGGTCTTGACTATCGAGTTATCGACACCACCCAGCAGGACCCAATTACCTGCCGGAACCCCGCTGACAGGTATATTGTACCTCGACTGGGCTATCCATGTGTCCGTCACGGTCGCAACGACCATATCTTCCTCATCCTCGATAGTATAGCCTTCACCGAGCACACGCACTGACTGCGGGGAAGTTGTGGTACCACTCATCACTCGGCCTAGTGCAGTGAATGACTTCGCATCTGTCGCGTTGAAGAGCTTCGTAACGTGAACGATGAGGGGGCCGTTCTGATCGCAATTCTGCATTGCCTCTGCTGTCTTCGTATCCAAAGGTCCAGTGTAGTGTAGTTGTAGTAGTCGCTTCGCGCCCTCCTCAGGGGATGGAACGTGCCGTGTAATCATGTCTACGAAACCCAAGGACGGACCGAAGTACTGTTGGCATACCAAACGCATTAGCTCTTTTGCATCCGTCTTGTATTCCGACGGCTTCAACCGTATGCCTAGAGCTTCAAGTGTGTCTTTGAGATCTTTGGCGCTTTCACTAAGCGTGTGCGAGTAGATCTTGTAAACAGGCTCCAGGATCCAGTGCACGAAGGACCGTTGTGCGCCTTCTTCCTGCCTCTTGCGACTGAACTTTCGGCTCCCCGGGTTGTAGAAGATATCGCCCCACAGTCGCATCGCAAACTTGTCAATATCCAGACCCTTCATTGGAACGCCAAATCCTGGGAGCTTAGAGGGACCGGGGTAGAAATCCGAGTACATCTTGGCGAACGACTGGATCGTGAAGCACCATCGCATGCTGGAACTGGCGAAAGCAACATTGCCTTTTTCAGGGCTTACCCGTCTGCTCTCACCGCGACCTGGGATGGTATTCTCGATAACAGTGTTGACCTCCTCGATTACGTGCTTGATCTTGAAGTATGCGTCGGTCGGCGGTAGCTTCAGCTCCAGGATCAAGCGGTCCATCTTGTTGACAACCAATGTGAGAGGTAGATCTTCCAGCACCGCGTGCTTAATGATCTGCTCGGTATTGACCTGCACGCCCTCCACCACGTCCACGACCAGCAAGACTCCATCGACCAGGCGCAGGGAAGCGGCGACTTCGTCGGCGAAGTTTACGTGGCCGGGTGTGTCTAGGATGTTGAAAAGATGCGACTTCAACTTCGTGTTCTGGAGCACCAAGCTCATTGGCGCTGCCTTGATCGAGAGGCCTCGTTCGCGTTCGAGTACGTGTACGTCTGTGTATCGCAGTTGTTCCTCTCGCTTTTTCCCCTTCTTGTAGTCCAGCCGATCCTGGATGTCGTGCGTCTCCAGGACCAGCATATCCATAAAAGCAGTCTTTCCATGGTGCAAGTGCCCGGCGATGGCAATATTCCGTATCTGGTCGGGGAAGTTCATCAAATCCGTCAGAAGCTCTCTTGAGTGGTGTACAGGCGGCAGATCCGCCTCTTGAATGGTAAACTTCTTCTGCACTACTGGCGCAATGATGGGCTGCGCCAGGGATTGCGTATCTTCCTCCTGCACCAGCACTTCGACATCGGGGCCGTATACGTCGGACGCGGAGGGGTAGTATTGCTTGTCTTCGTGGAGGACGACTGCATTGGATGGGCCCTCGTCTATTTCCATGAGCTGCTGGTCGTTCGCCTGCGCCTCTTCATCGTCGTCGAGGACGTAGGCATCCGCTGCCTCGCCGTTGGTCTGGACATCTTCGTCGGACTCGGCTTCGCCAATGAAATTTCCGAATCTGGTAAAAGTCAGTCGCGTAGTTTCTACCCGTACACAGGGCGTACTTGCTCGTCGTAGAGGTCGTCCATTGTGGCAGTAGGCGCAAAGTGGTGCAGCAGCAATGATGCGCGTCGCGCTCGAAGCTGTCGCAAAAGTTACTAGCGCCGGTGAAGAGGACGGCCCGGCTTGACTAGTCCACCGTAGCCTAGCTTCCCTCGTAGGCGGGGCGGTGAGCAATGGCTAGGTGGCCGGCCAATGGGAGACGACTTGCTGCAGGGACGAGGCACTAGTTGAGGCCCTGGTCGCCGCTGTCGCGAGGAACTAAACGACAAAAAGGGCTCTCTCTGCATTTGTTGGGCGACGTGGACGAGCTGTTGTATTCACTCTCTTGTCCTTCACTCTGCCTTCTAGCACGTGCAAGATACCCAACATGACGTCCTTTCCGCCAGTTTATATCATTTCGGCTGCCCGCACGCCCACGGGTATGTTTCTGGGGTATGTTGGCCAGTCAAAGAGTGAGGGGCAACAGCCAACTCACGCGACAACAGCTCCCTCTCCAGTCTGAGTGCTGTCCAGCTGGGCTCTCACGCTATCAAGGGTATGTACTCTTCGCGTCTACCATAAGATACAACATCTGACTAACACTTTGCAGCTGCCGTCGAGCGCGCAGGTATCAAGCCTACCGACGTTGAGGAGGTCCTGGTCGGCAATGTCCTCTCCGCAAAGTGAGGACTCGCGCAGACACACGTCAATTCCTCACCACTGACTCTGGCAGCCTTGGCCAGAACCCCGCCCGCCAGTGTGCCATTGGCGCTGGCCTCCCGGAGTCGACCGTCTGCACCACCGTCAACAAGGTGTGCGCCTCGTCAATCAAGGCCCTCATTGTCGGCGCCCAGACTATTATAACCGGCAATGCGGACATTGTCGTCGCCGCGGGAACCGAGAGTATGTCCAACACCCCGCATTACCTCCCCAACATGAGGAATGGTGCCAAATTCGGAGACCAGACGCTGGTCGATGGTGTGCTGAAGGATGGTCTTACCGACGCATACAAGAAGGAGCACATGGGTCTACAGGGCGAGGAGTGCGCGGATGACCACGGCTTCACCCGTGAGGATCAGGATGAATACTGCATCCGCTCATACAAGAAGGCCAATGCCGCACACGAGGCAGGTTGGTTCAAAGAAGAGATTGTCCCTATCGAGGTTCCAGTAGGACGCGGCAAGCCTCCTGTCGTCGTTGACCGGGACGACGAGCCAAAGAACGTGAGTATCCAGCGTTCACTCGTCCTCGGTAATTTCACTTGCTGATTCACCGCAGTTCAACGAGTCCAAGACCCGCACACTGCGCCCTGTGTTCAAGCCGAAGGACGGAACTGTCACCGCTGCCAACGCTTCTCCACTCTCCGACGGCGCTGCTGCCCTTGTCCTTGCTTCGGAAGAGGCCGTCAAGAAGCATGGCCTCAAGCCCCTTGCCAAGATTCTCGGATGGGGTGATGCTGAGCAGAACCCATCCAAGTTCACCACCGCTCCTGCGCTTGCCGTGCCCAAGGCGCTGAAGCACGCCAAGGTGGACATGTCCGCTGTCGATGCTTTCGAAATCAACGAGGCGTTCAGTGTCGTTGCGCTCGCAAATATGAAGATCCTCGGTATACAAGAAGACAAGGTCAACCTCCACGGCGGTGCTGTTGCGCTCGGCCACGCGCTTGGAGCCTCGGGCGCCAGGATCACAACCACACTGCTTGGTGTGCTAAGGGAGAACAAGGGCAAGATTGGTTGCGCTGGTATCTGCAACGGCGGTGGTGGTGCTTCTGCCATCGTTATCGAGTCTCTACAGTAAATCTAGACCTATAACGAGTGACGCATAATGGTAGACATGAATGGAGATAATAAGATAATGTTCTCGTCAGTGATCGGTCAACTTACAGTAGCATACGGAGTGACGTAGAGAGATGGTAAGTGGAATCAAGAAAATACCCTCAGCCATAATAGCGTGCGGATGTACAAGCTACTACGTGGAGAATGGATCGATCACGGATTATTTCAACACCTCAAAGATAGTAGATCACTTTGAAGGATTCATTGGTTGAAGAGATGGTTTCGGGTGGTGGAGACCTCGTTGTCTCGCTACGGAAGCGCTAAAATCAGGGCCGCGGTCAACGGGTATTGGCCAGTAGTCGCTCTCCTTTATCCCACCTTCCTTCACTTCACGTTTCATGTTGCACAACCGAATGGACGCCTGCGATACCTCAGGCAATTAATAACAGATGTAGCTTCGGCGCCGTACCCACAAGGATGCGTGTTCTATCCGCGCCCGTGTCTGTTTCAAGCGCCACCGTCGCTCACCAACGGGCCATCCGTCCTATTTCCCTTGAAACACCGCCTGTCTGGTCAAACAATCGACAAGCCCTGCCCAGCGCTACCTGCCATCGGGGACTGAGGCATGAGTGGCTCATGCAGATCCCCTCAATACCAGTGACTGGAAACATAGCTTGGTCCGTTGCCGTGCGCAGAACAATACCCTAGCGTTGAAACGAAGCTTAACGGGAGATGTACACTCACCCGCTCGTTTAACTCTCTGGTCGAGACAGCCAGTGGCAAATTCGTACTTGGTGCCGATGAGCCGTTGCGATGGTCTGCATATATATGTACCGTGGTAGGTCGTCCCTTTTGGGCCGTATGATATCTGATTACACTACCATCTTGTAGATCCGTCGTCTTCCTTTCTATTCTTTGTGTCTTCTTGCTTCACGCGTCTAGTACGCAGTCACTCATTTCTACCTTCTTATCTTTTGCGTCTTGAAGATGCGTTTCTCCACGCTCACTTCGGCTGCGGCCCTTTTCGAACTCAGCATAGCTGGCTATGTTCTAGAGGATGATTATATGACGGACTTTTACGGGAGCTTTGACTTCTTCACTGGAGCAGATCCAACGGAAGGTTGGTAGTGTTCACCCTATGTTATCGGAAGTATTCTAACAGCACGAAGGCTTTGTCCAGTTCGTCGATGAAGCCACCGCGAAACAGACGAACCTCATCAACTCGTCTATCACCACTGGGGCGTCATGGGGCGTGGACATTCAGAACCAGACACCAGATGGACGGCCTAGCATGCGGATCGAGAGCAAGAAGACCTACGACAGTGGCTTGATTGTCCTTGATGTTGCCCACATGCCCTTTGGTTGCGGCACTTGGCCAGCGTAAGTACTGTGTCGTTCTCTCACACTGCCTTCGCTTACACATCTGCAGCTTCTGGACGATTGGTCCAGATTGGCCCAAGAACGGCGAGATCGACATCCTCGAGGGTGTCAATGAGCAGACGAACAACGGCATGACTCTCCACACAGGCCCAGGATGTCAGATCGGCAAAGACACCACCCAGTTCGCTGGTGAGCTCACTACAGGGAATTGCGATATCGCCGCCGAAGGGCAGGGAGTAAACGTAGGATGCTCCATCAAGGAGCCCTCAACGGAGAGCTATGGTGCTGGATTGAACTCCATTGGCGGTGGTGTATATGCGACTCAATGGACGTCAGAAGCAATCAGCATCTACTACTTCCCTCGCGGCTCCATTCCGGAAGACGTGCTCGGCGATAGCCCGGACCCCAGCGGCTGGGGAAAGCCAGCTGCCAAGTTCGAAGGCGGTTGCGATATCACGGAGACGTTCAAACAACAGAAGATCATATTTGACACTACGTTCTGCGGACAGTGGGCTGGTAGCAGCAGTGTTTGGGACAGTGGCACTTGCGGAAAGAAGGCGGCGACGTGTGAGGAATGGGTCCAGAATAACCCTGAGGCTTTTACAGAGGCCTACTGGACTGTCAACGCGTTGAAGGTCTACCAGGATAACGGCGATGCTTCGAGTCCAGTGGCCTCTTCAGTGCCAGAGCAGAGCATCGAGGCATCGGCATCGATTCCTATCCCATCGAGCAACGATAACCTTCCCACAGAGGCGCCTGCCGTATCTTCTGGGCTGACTCTACCGACCGACCTTCCCGCCGAACCGACTTCGCTCATCATCCCATCTGTCTCCGGCATCTTTGCGCCTATCCCCACGAGCGAGGTCGCGTCCGCAGTCCCCTCGGCGGCTCCCACCTCTCTCCCTGTATCGCTCCCAGTCGACGAAGCCTCTTCTGCCGTTCCTACCGAGCCTCCCTCGCCGACTACCACGCAAGACGCAGCAAGCCCTGTCGCGCCTACTACACAGAACGCTGCTCCACTACCAACTGGCGGAGGTGGCATGGCAGGTTTCCAATGGCCTGTAGGCGGCGGCGCAGGTGCAGGCGCAGGTCCATCCGACGATCCCGTTTCGACTACCACATCTGCTGCCGAAGCACCCGAAAGCACTAATGTCGATGTCCCGGCCCAGAGCTCTACCGGCGCTGCTGCATCTTCTCTCAGCATTGTCCAGAAGGCTCCGCAACCATCCGATGCACCTCTCGCTTCTGAAGCTCCAGCTCCGGCCCCTACCGATGCGCCGCCCGTCGTCACAAATACCGTCGAGGCAGTACGTACCGTCTACGAGACCGTCTACGCTACCGTTACGGTTGGTGCGGACCCCACGCCCGCGCCTGCGCCTGCTCGCATGGCCAGGCAGATCAGGCAGTACAGGCAGAGGCTCACAAAGCATCACGCAAAGCACTGAGCCCCTTGCGATGGGTGAAAGGCATGCTTGCAAAAGAGTCACGCTGGTTGTTGGCTCCCGTTTTGGCGCACATATTATTATACCCCTGAGTTTTTCTTTGTATATATCTATGAACTTTGGTTAACAGCTAAATTAGACAATACTTGTCGTCTGCATTCATACTGTCTTCGTCCTTCCTGTGTGCTGTCTTGTCGTACATGCCTTTGGGATTGTGCAAGTTCCAAATGAGAAGTAGCGTTAGAGAGCGTGAATAGGTAGGCGTAACGGCCTTCGCACTACGTTTTGTCCCTTCCTCGCAACGACTCCGAAGTGTCTGTCATGCATATTTCCTAGAAGCAACAGGCCACAGATGTGCACATGATTACATCACGATATGCACCAGACGCGTATTCGAAAAAAGACATTGTAACTAAAAAGACTGATAAGCAACCATTCTCCAGCCGTAGGCAGAGGCCGGTGGTTGAGCATTTACAGTCAAGCAACTTTTACCCATCCATGAACGACGTACCCAGACAGCCGAAGCCTAGATCTGGGCATCATACCAGATTATGTCGTATGGCAACCCATTACTTACTCTTCGACATGATCAAAGCAGATACATGAAATTAGCAAGATCTTGGAAGATGCTTAGTCGAAGGACTTCTTGGAGCCCTGGAAGTCGCCGAAGCCACCACGGTTGAATGAACCACCGCGGCCGCCACGGCCACCTCCACGCCCTCCTCCACGACCGCCACCGAAGCCGCGGCCTCCTCCACGGCCACCACGGTCTCCGAAACCTCCACGGCCGCCGCGACCACCACCGCGACCGCCACCGAAACCGCCACGGCCACCACCGCCGTTGTCCTCGCGGGGAGTGGCATAGTCAATGCGGATCGCGCGGCCCTCAATGTCCTGGCCGTTCAAAGCCTCAAGAGCAGCGGTAGCCTCTTGCTGGCTGCTGAAATCGACGTATCCGAAGCCCTTGAGCGAACCAGTGTCACGGTCGGTGGGGAGAGAGACACGGGTGATGTTGCCGTACTCAGCGAAGATCTCTTGGATGCTCTCGTTGGTACACTCGAAGGAGACGTTGCCGAGGAACAGGGTGTTGCTGGGGGGGCTGCGCTTGTCGCCGTACTTGTTGGCACGACCGCCAGCCGCGTTGGCATCAGGCTTCTGGCGAGGAGTGCTGAAATCGACGTTCAATTGGCGACCATCGAGCTCGTACTCGTGCATCTCCTTCTGAGCCTTGGCGGCATCAGCAGCGGTGGCAAATTCGACATAGCCGAAGCTGATATAGTTAGTATATAAGCAATCGGTGTAGGTAAAAGGAAGACATACCCCTTCGCACGACCAGTCTCGCGGTCAGTGATGACACGGCAGCCGACGATCTCACCGAAGCCCTCGAACTCACGACGGAGCCAATCCTCATCAATGTTCCAGCTCATGTTACCGACGAAGAGGTTTTTGATACCCTCCTCAGCGGCGGGCTCCTCAGTTTTGGTCTTCTTGATAGCAGGCTCAGCCGCTGCCTCAGCCTTGCGCTTCTTAGAAGGAGCCTCTTCTTCGTCGCTCTCGTCGGAAGAATCGGAGTCGGAGTCGGCGTCAGAGGAGTCGGAGGTGGCAGTAGCCTGCAGGAGTTAGCACAAGTTGTCTGATGTGATGAGCAAAGAATACTGACCTCAGGCTTTGCGGCGACTTTCTCGTCCTCAGACTCGCTGCTGTCAGAGTCGCTGGAGTCGCTGGACTCAGGCTTAGCCGCAGCCTGAGCAGCCCCGTTGGTCTTCACACCATTGGCCTTGGCCTTGGGAGCAGGCTTCTCATCCTCACTGCTTTCACTGTCGCTGTCCTCCTCGCTGCTGTCGGACGAGTCAGATTCGGAGTCGGCCTTAGCAGCGACCTTGCGAGCAGCTTTGGCAGGGGTCTTCTTTTCGACCTCCTCCTCGCTGCTGCTCTCAGAAGTGTCGTCGTCGCTCTCGCTTGCGCTGGACGAAGAATCAGACTCCGGCTCGGGGGTAGGAGCCTTCTTCGCCTTCTTCTTGTCCTTGACACTGGAAGCAACTGACTTGGCAATGTCCTTGCTCTTCGACTTGGGTGTCTGCGCAGGCTTGGTAACGCGACCAGCCTTTACGCTGGAAAGCTCGGCCTTCTTGTCCTTCTTGGACGACTTGTCGACGGTCTTGGTTTTGCCCATTTTGATGGTAATGTACTAGATCTACGACGTATCAGTATTCTGTGACATGCGACAAGATGCCGTGGTCGTGTGACAAAAAGGGAAGAGAAGAGAACGAGAATGATCTCATCGCTCATGCGCCGATGCCCGAAGGCTACCGTATGCGCCAGAAGCCTGCTCGATCTGGATGTCTCAAATTGCGAAAAGCCCACTGGTATCTCTCGAGACCGCAAAGCGGAAATCCCTCAAGCCCACGGAAAGCCCACAAGAGCCCACAGAAAACCGACTTCAAGGCATCGTGTTCCCACAAAGAGCCGAGAAGACGGAAGATTAACCCTCATAGTAGCGAAAAGCCCTCTGGTTATCTTGTCGTGCCCTGACGAGCGACAGACGTGCCCTCTGCAATGCGTGTTAAGGAAAAGCCAAACGTTGCCCACTGACTTGTAATTTGATCTGGTACTGGATGTTGCCCTCAGTAGCCCACTTGAATGCCGCAGAAGCCCTCAATGTAGATCTCGAACTGGTATGATTCGAGGAGAAGTGTGATAAAGGTCGGTGGTAGAAGGAAGAAGCGGTCGGTGGTGGCTGGCTTTTTAAACAGAAGGATCAGCGTTCGAAGACTTTTTAGTGGGTCCGAGCTCAACGCATGCCAAGACGCGGCTGGTACGCTAGTGGCCCCACCCACCAAGCTATCCAACCACGCCAACCCTCGCGGCTTTTGATCGAACAGACCAAACCCTTGGTCTAAGAGTACTGTGTACTTACGAAAGTCGCATGATTTGCGCACTGTGCATAAGCAAGATAAGAGAGGCGTCTATACTGTTCCTTTACCAGTCTACATATATCAGACTCATGAATAGGAACTGGGTTGCGTTTACGGAGTCTGCGGCCTACACATGCCCATAATGACGGACCATACGCTCACACTCTGAAACTTTAGCCAGAAGGCACTCACTGGGAGCAGGACAAACAAGCAATCTGTAGCTGGCCTGAGCTATTATGTCGAAAACGCTTCTACATATGGAGTAGTGTTTTGACCGCATTTTGGGAGCGACTGTAACTGAAGCTAGCACCAACAAGGAAAGGCGCACCACGACTTCCACGAGTCCTCGAATCCATCAATGATCCATCACTACCAAGTGCGCTAAAGCAGAGCTCCAAACCCCATGACTTCACCAGCAGCCCACAAACCCCGTCGACGGCGGAAGATCGAAGAGGGCTCCCTTGCCCAGGTCGCACACGGAACTCTCGATCTCGACCACTCCACCAACGAACGCAAACCCGCATTTCCTCTCGTCGCATTCCTCTGGCCTGCGAAAGGTACCGTTTCGCAATGGGTCACTATCCCCCTGATACTCATGGCTGTTGGCCTGTTTCGATGGACGGTCAGCTTATGGGGCTATTCGGGCTATCAGAGCCCACCAATGCATGGAGACTTTGAGGCTCAGCGACATTGGATGGAAATCACCAAACACTTGCCCGTGTCGCAGTGGTACTTTTACGATTTGCAGTGGTGGGGCTTGGACTATCCACCGTTAACTGCGTATCACAGCTGGATACTAGGTGTCGTGTAGGTTGCAACAAGTGTGGTTGGGATGCAATTATTGACCAAACAGTGGCTCTGCCTTCGACCCTAAGTGGTTCGCTCTCGATGAATCGCGAGGTCTCGATGATCCGTCTCTCAAGATATATATGCGAGCCAGCGTCTTCGTCTCCGAGTACCTCATCTACGTCCCAGCCATCGTAATCTTCCTCCGTCGATATGCGCGACTCGAGGGTGTTAACATCTGGGAGTCTTCAATTGCGCTAGTGGCTATCCTGATGCAGCCAGGGGCCATCTTGATCGATCATGGACATTTCCAGTACAACACTGTTATGCTCGGCTTTGCTGTCGCCACGCTATCGAGCATGGTTGCTGGAAGACCACTATGGGGATGCGTCTTCTTTGTCGGAGCACTTGGGTTTAAGCAAATGGCCTTGTTTTATGCGCCAGCTGTTTTCGCATACCTCCTGGGCATATGCTTGTTCCCGAGAATCAACATCGTCCGGTTCCTCGCTATTGCGCTGACTACGCTCGCAGCATTTGCAGTGCTATATCTGCCATTCCTGCTAGGCATAGCATACGATGTCTACAACCGCTTCAACCACGCTTCCTTGGAGTATCCGCCCCTGCTGAACTCGACATGGTTCACGACGCCTTGGGACATGGATGCTTGGTACTTCCCTTACGTTCTGGAGCTGGGTCAGTCCATCCACCGCGTTTTCCCCTTCTCCCGAGGGCTATTTGAGGACAAAGTCGCCAACATCTGGTGCACGATCCATACCTTCCACAAACTCAACCGCTACCCCATCGAGTCGCTTCAGCGGCTTGCACTCCTGGCAACATCTGCTGCTATCTTGCCGCCGTGCATAATCATCTTTCTCAAGCCGAAGAAGCAGCTCCTTCCACTCGCCTTTGCCGCAGTATCTTGGGGCTTCTTCTTGTGTTCGTATCAAGTGCATGAGAAAAATGTCTTGCTTCCGCTAATGCCCATGACGTTGCTTCTCAGTGGGAGGGAGGGCCTTTTGCCGTCCACTCGCGCATGGGTCGGCCTCGCGAACATGCTTGGTATCTGGACTATGTTTCCGCTGCTGAAGAAGGACGAACTTCAAGTCCCGTACTTTGTCATCACCCTCCTATGGGCATATCTCCTCGGTCTTCCTCCTGTTTCTTTTTCCGTATACCACGAGGGTAGCCGCAGCGGACTGAACCTATTCAGCAAGATCCTGCATCTCAACATATACATTGCCATGATGGGATGGCATGCTGTTGAAGCCTCATTCCCTCCGCCAGCAGATAAGCCTGACCTGTGGGTCGTCGCGAACGCGATCGTCGGGACTGGCGGATTTGGCATTTGCTATCTGTGGTGCTTGTGGCGACTGGTGGTCAAGAGCGAGTTGTTTGGGGCAGAAAAGAGCAAGACGCAATAAAAGCGTAGGTTGGGAGTTCTTGTCGCATTTCAGCACTTCTTCAAGATACCCCGGCTAGACATTTGGAGGGAAGATTGGTCCGATTGATATTATTCCACAGCAATCATGGACTACCTATACAATGCCCAACGCCTTGTCCATGCTTGTGTTATACACGATCCTCATAGCCGTCCGGTATCATACATCTCTGCCAGGCCTTTCTATATCTTGAACCCGTAGCCCGCCATGCATTGGCGGTATTGATCGACGAGGCCGGCGCACTCTTTCTGCGCATCGTTCGATGTCGAGAAGAGCATACACTCATCGCGTTTCGCCTTCTGCTCGGTGCATACGCAGCACGGATTTTAGGAAGTCAGCATGGATGTCTTTGCGCACCCGATGAGGAAGAGTTCATACCTTGGGTTTGGCAGGCGCGGTGGAGTCTTTGACGTCTGAGCCCATGTTGGCGGCAGTTGGTGAAGCTAACCCTTTAAGTCAGCTTCTGCATCACAAAACTCTCTCGGCGACATCAACGTACCTGACGACATTATGCGTAGAGAGTGTTGGTGGTGAATTGGTTGCTTAGCAATATCCAAAAGTTCCTTAGACATGTCATCGGGTCGACAGCCTTGGCGCACACTCCCGCGGCGCCACGCCACGCGGTGAACCCTGCAGGCAAGGGTGCACGGGCAAGGGTCTAGCCTCCGACAGCACAAATACCCCCCACCAGGCCAAAACATTGCGCCCACGACTCCCACGCCTTCTCTCCTCGCGCCCCGGTGGTATTCAACTACTGTCTTGAGCATTATTAACACACTTAACGAGAGGGCTTGTGGTAGGCTATGTCTGGCTCAAAGGTCTTTTCCATCGAGGGCAAGGGCCTGAAGCTCACAACCGCCGAGGACATTGAGCCGCACATCCAGGACTTGAAGAGCAATGAGCAGGTAGAGGAGATTAGGTTCTTGGGCAATACGCTGGGTATTGGTGCCAGTGAAGCGCTGGCAAAGGTTCTGGAGGGCAAGAAGCAGTTGAAAGTGAGTCTTCGCCAAACAGCCCACATGCACCGAGTTGGTCACTGACATATTTGCCAGGTCGCAAACCTTGCCGATATCTTCACATCGCGCCTCCTCTCTGAAATCCCGCCTGCGCTATCGCACCTCCTCACATCGCTCCTCACGCTGCCGAACCTCCACACTGTCGACCTCTCCGACAACGCTTTTGGGCTGAACACAGTTGCCCCGCTTGTCGACTTCCTCTCACAGCACACTCCTCTGCGCTATCTATACCTCAACAACAATGGTCTCGGTCCCGCTGCCGGAGTTCTTGTCGCCGACGCGCTCACTGCTCTAGCGTCCAAGAAAGAGGCCGCGCGGAAAGACGGCAAGGAAGTCCCAGACCTCGAGCTCGTTATTTGCGGTCGCAACCGTCTCGAGAATGGCAGCATGGCAGCCTGGGCAAATGTCTACGCAGCCAACAAGGGCGTCAAGACCATAAAGATGACACAGAACGGCATCCGACAAGAAGGTATCTCGCACCTCATCACCAACGGTCTTTCGCACCTCTCCAAGCTTGACACGCTTGACCTCCAGGACAACACTTTCACAGCCATAGGTGCACTTGCACTAAGCAAAGTCGTCAGCAACTGGGCCGAGCTCCGGGAACTCGGCGTAGGTGACTGTCTGCTTAGCGGCCGGGGTGGTGTCGCGCTGGCTACTGCTCTCGAGAAGGGCAATAACAAGAAAGTCGAGGTTCTGCGTCTGCAATTCAACGATATCAACGCCAAGGGCCTTGCCGGCCTTGCCTCCGCATCCTCCACCTCTCTTCCCGCACTCCGTCGCGTCGAGCTCAACGGCAACAAGTTCGACGAAGAGGACCCGAGTATCGAGAAGCTCCGCGATGTGCTCGACTCACGGAAAGAAGAGTCTGGTGAACATGAGGACGACGAAGAGTACTGGGGTCTTGACGAGTTGGATGAGTTGGAGAGCGAGGACGAAGACGAGGAGGAGAGTGATGAAGAAGAGAAGAGGGGCGAGGTTGATGAGGAAGAGGGCGTTGATGTCGAAGAGCGTGCTGCACGACAGATTGTCGAGGATACAAGAGCGGAGGAGAGTAATGTGCCGCAGGAGAAGGATAAGAAAGTGGATGACTTGGCTGACATGTTGTCCAAGACGGATATCAAGTAGCCGGCCATTGTTGGTTGGGGTGGAGATAACTGTCGGTCACGTGATGTATATAGCGGCTTGAGATTCTCTGCCCTGGAGCAATGAGTTTTTCGAGCAAGAATTGATACGTAGGAAGTGGTATGCAACAGACTGCTCCTTTCTCAACCTTTGCTACAATACGACGTGTTCAGACTACCCATGGCACGTAGACCCAAAAAAAACATTGGTTTGACGAGAATAAGAGGCAAGATGTCGTTCAGTTAGGGTACCACCATGTTCAGGTATCGACACGGGTGGCCAAAGTTGAGAGACAAAAAGCTGATGAGACATAAAAAGTCGCGAATAGCATGGGACAGCGTTCACTACGTCATGCTTCTTCTTATTGTTATCAGAATCTACTCGCTCGCATTGTTTATACAAAGTTTACGTGTGAAGCGCGCAAGAGGCGACCCTGAGGAAGACAACGTAGAAAGATACGGTGATGGTGGTGTTGGAAAGAAAGAAAAGGGGCAATGCCATCCAATCAAATCGATCAAATATTGTCCATTTCGCTGATTGGCTGGGCTAGGTGGTGCTAAGTCCGACCTACGCTTGACCTCATCTCGACACTGCAAGGCTAGACTCTTATACTTAGGACACACGATAGGTGCAGCACATTGTAGTGACATATAACCTCATATTTCGTCATTATGGTTCTGAGCTGGGCTTCCACAAGCCACCCAGGTTGTGCCTCTCTTGAAGTTGCAGTTGTGAATTCTGCAACAGCTGCATGAGTTCAACTCTTTAACACTACCGGCTGACGCTCTGAGTTCTTACACGTAAGTGTTACTAACAAAGTAAGGGGTTTGGTTTATATAAGTTTGTTAACTCAATGCAGGGACTTGATAGATGTTGTGTATGCAGGAAGCAGACCCTAAGCGATCTCACCCATTTTGCATGCGTCTAGTCGGTGAGTATGAATGCTGGAGCCCTCTCAGTGTTTCCATACTATTCTCTAGCGTTCTAGTCGTGATATATTAGTAGGGTCTTTGTAATCTTAGCTGGTTCTCCACATCTTCATCTCTTGCTTCTTCGTTTGGTCGGGGTCTGCACGCGGAAATTATCCCCCAAAACGGTGGAAAGAGCGCATGGGGTGGGAGCAGCGTCTTCCTTCCAGGTGATGTCGGGAGTTTATGCCGTCGAAGTTTTCGTATACCTAGAAGTTCCTCGCAGTTTTGGAAGGGCACGGTCCGGACTCGCCGTTTGTGCCTTCCCTCCTCCACGTCACGTCATCGCTATCGAATATAAACAGCCAAACACACCGACCCACCAGCTTACCACTTTGTTTCTCTCCTCTTACAACCACACTGCTTCTTCTACCCCGGCATCACCGACACCCTCGACTCCTCTATCCGACACCATGAGCGACACATTCAGCGAGAAAGCGTTCTCCGATGTCCCCAGCAAGGTATCCAGCGACCCCGAGCGGTATTTCCAGGACCAGCTTAAGGCTATCCTGGAGAAGCTGAAGACTGAACCGGGCACCATCACGACGGAGGAAGCTCGCACTCTGGCTGACAACGTCGCTGTGCGTGACGATCGAGCGGTTCGCATCATCTCCGCCGTAGAATTCCTAGCCATTGCTAACAAGGTGTGCATGATCAGGGATCTAGCCACGGCCAGGCTCCTCACCGTTCCCTGCTGACGGCCGCCAAGGACCTTGAAGCCGCTGTGGACGGAAGTCCCGATGAGGTTACCACTGAGGTCCTTCGCACTACCCAGAGCATCGTTAGTAGTAAGTGCCTTTCGGTCACCCTACCCTCATCCTGCTCGTATTACTCTAGCGGTTCCACGCGCGAGGGTTCCATCTACACACTTACTGACAATGCTCCAGAGATGCAAAAGGCCGTCGGTCATACGAACGCCCCTCACCCCGAAGTTGAGGCCGAGCTTCGAAAGGAAATCGCTAAGATCGAGCCCAAGATTGCGCAAGGCACCGTCACCAAGGCTGAGGCCGACCATCTTCATTCTCTCGAGGCCCGTGCCCATGGACACACTGAAAAGGGTGGTATCACTGCTGCTGCTCAGTCGGTTGTAGCCAAGCGTGAGCGTCAGCTATCCCTAAGCAACGGTTCTGGGACCAGCTCAAGCCCTAACAGCGGACGTTCTCGTGCCAGCAGCAGAGCCCTTGCTTCCCCTCAGCAGAAATCCTTGCACGGCAGGGAGGAGGAACTCCACAAGGCAGAGGTAGCCATCAGGCCCAAGATTCAAGAGGGAACTATCACCAAGCCCGAGGCCGATCGCCTGCATTCTCTCGAAGACCGCGATGAAGAGTCGACAGAATGCATCTAGGAGGATAGGTGAACTATGAATTGTGGAGTATGCACGACACATCGAGATTAGGTACGACAAACTGGCAGCACATTACGAGAACGTATAGCTAGATGAGTGGCATACAAGAGATTGATCATACCACAAAATCAATGTAGCCTCGAGTGTCTCTTATCATGCATATGCAAAGCCAAGTGTTTTCTGTCGTGCGACCAGAATGCCCAATCATGCGGGACAATACCTAGGTATCCGCAGCCTCGCGCGCGCCGGCCAGTCGTCTCAGCCTTGTTTGCTCTTCATCTTGTTCTCCGCAGTGCGGAGATCATGCTCTATTCATCAATTTTGTTTAGCTATCCGACTTCCTCATGGACGACGGTATCTTGCGAGTCGCCGAAAACATCTCTGTCTTGCGGAGTATTTGCGATAAGCCAATACCACCGACTTGTAACCAAGTGATGGTACCCAACCATCGAGATGGGCGAATCCTTCGGTTTAAAGAGGAGCTGGATATTGTCAACTGTCTCAACTACCTTTCGAGTTACAGCGATCATCCAGGAGAAGTCACGGGATTGTGTCTAGAAGAATCGGCAGATAGGCAGCATTTGATCATTTCGGTCGCAACAAACAATGGATCTAGCCCATACCTCGAACAGGGCCTTCGCAGTATAGCGGATATCCTGGAACAACAGGGTTAGTCACTACCTTTGAACACCACCAGCCAACCGCTTATTCTGTGAAGACTCTTCAACGGAGAAGCTCGAGATATTGTTGAACAAGGTTATTTTGCACGGAAAAGCTCGTTTCGTCCGGCGCTTGAACTACGTACCTCTTGCGCAATTAGGCACAAGGACCGAAAGCACCACGGTTGCGCGCTTGCAGACAGTCATGCACTATGCAGCGAAGATCAACCCGGAATTGACAGACAGGAAACATGAGATGTTCACTCTAGTTGAAGACTTTACGCGTCTCTCGCATAAATATACCGAGCCGGTGTCCAAAGGACAGCAGGAAGCATCTGAAATCTCGACTCTGACCTCGATCGCCCGAGTTGTGGCAAAGATCTGGAAACGCCATGGCGACCTGCTCCTCAAAGCTATCGCTAGCGTGCCAAACCTCGTAATGGATCCTAGCGCGAGAGAAAGTCTCCGGATAAGGCTTGGCCACATAGGCCAGTACGTACCTACGGCGTGTCGGCTTCTACGGTTTGCTAGCAAGTATAGCATCTTTCGAAACATAGATATACGTCCGGTGTACATCGAGCCGGCGGATCTTTCGACTATGTTAAACTGTAGTCAAACATCTATCCAGCAAAGACTTCTAAACGCTAGGACTCGGTGTTCTGGACAGACAGTGAAGATGGGAAAGAAATTATTGGCTACTATCTCAGATGTCCAACAGCGTGTTGATCCCCACATATATTCCGCTCAGGCTCAAGGGAGGTACAAAGTCCACGCCGAGATTCAACTACTTTGCTACTATGAGCGACGCCCGGATACCATGTTTCCACCCCGTGTACTCAAGTCGAGCAAGGATGCATGTTTCCTCTGCGATATGTTTATCAAGACACACGAAAAGTTCTACATACCGAAAACTCATGGCAGAGTATATGATCTCTGGATGTTACCAGATGTGGAAGCTTTAGCTCTAGGCAAGAAGACCGGGAAAGAGTTGGCGACTGTAATTGAGCACTTCAACGCAAAAATCGAAGAGCTCATTGTATCTTCTCTGTCACAAACGACACGAATACTGGTAGATCCGCGAGAAAGCGGGATATTCTCGCTTGCATCTTCCACTCACGCGGCTTCTGAAGCTACCATTCGCCAGTCTCCGCACACAGAAGGCTCCGATAAACCATGTACACCCTTGAGTACCCCGGAAACAATAGTAGGTGTATGCCCGCCCACTGTCGATGTCGCAAGGAACGAGCAACCGGAGAGTACTAGCCACTTTACCCTACCTCTCGCAGCTACCTCTTCCGACCCACCAACAGTAACACTACTCCAACGAGGCAAGTTTTGCACGTATACTTTCGGGCACGTCGGAGCGACTGCACGCTTTCATACGCCCAAAATCCATATCGAGCTGTCACATCAGCAGGCTCAAGGTCTAGCCAACATGCAGCCAGCAGATACAACCTACGAGGCCACTGCGGATATCACGGTTGAAGTCACTTGGCTTGAGGTCGAGCAAGTTAGCCGATTGACGCCGCACCGCGACGGCCAGCCGGTGGATTTGGATTCAGATTGGGCTGAATTGACGGTTGGAGATGGTGTCTTGTTTACGGATGAGGGTTTACTCTTGCGAAAAGGAACACATGTCGTCAGGATACGAGTGGTTGACGCAATGTTCTCGGGTTAGTTTTGTGCGACTGTACCGGTAGAGGCTGAGAACCAGCACAGTTTGTTGATGAGACAAGGAGTGTAGTCATGGCGTTAATCCCTGCATGCATATCGTGTGGCGACAGTCCCCTTTTGGGCTTGGAGGTCTGTGCGCCCTTTACTTAACTATTAGGTACTAACGTTACCTACTTCGTATGATCAAGTTGATTGTGCCACTGCATCTTCAACCACCAACTCAACGCAATTTTACATAGTGCCCAATTTACAGACAGGCCTCCTCGCGACAGATTCTGCGCGCGTAGGTACACAAAACAAACACACACGAAACACAACTCTCGGGTTGCAGCCTTCCACCATGCCCAACACCCTCCCCAGCATCCTCAAACTGCCCCGCGAACTCCGGCAACAAATCTACCACTACACACTCACCCAAGACCTGCAAAGCCACACCATCCCCATCTCCGTAGCACAGCGGCACGGGTACTACAAGCTGCACGGACTGGAACCGATCCAAGGCCTGATCCTCGTCAACCACACGCTGCACGACGAAGTGCTCAGCTACTGCTTCTCGCGGCTCACATTTGCGCTACACAACGAGCGCGAATCCCTACGCTTCGTCGTGCGCGAATTCTACCGCCAGATCGGCGCCCAGAACCGGGGGCGCGTCACCCGTATCGCTATCCCGGACTTTAGTATCGATGCCGTGTTTTTCGATGCGGCGAATATGGTCTCGCTGTTTGCTAGCTCTGGCGCTAGGTATTGCCAGCTGCACCAGGAGATGCAGGGTGTTTTTCTTTGGCTGGCGAGGTTTCCGGCCCTGCTGAAGGTCGACTTTGGGATCGATTTTGTGGAGGCGACGCGCTCGACGGGGGCGTGTCGGCCGTGGCAGTGTGGGAATCGGGTTGAGGCGAATGTGAGGATGAGGTTTCAGGGTGTGGATGTCATTCATGGTAACTATATCTTGGACGCCTTGGGGGAGGCGAGGGAACTTGCTCCCTCGGTCCGCATTGGTATCTGGTGGAAGGGGGAGCGTTGGGGGATCTCGGAGCTGGAAGCGAGTCAGGCGAAGCTGTTCTTCTTGGAGTGTCTGAGGACTGCGGTTGCGCCTATTCGGGTTGAGTGCAAGGATGGGGGTTGATGGTCGGTCGAGGTGACCACTGGAGTATTAGAACTTATACTGGGCTAGTGCACAGAGCGTTCACCCCAGGCGAATCTCAACACGGGCTAAGTGGTGGGTGCAAGAGTATATACGAGGAAGGGGGAACTCTAACTTAACCAGGAGTCATGCAATAGCACGAAAAATACATATACTCTAATAAAAATCCACGTTGTTTTCTGCTCTACCGGTGCACTACTTCATCCTGTCCCCACGTTTAGATCAACATGATCGCTTACACCCCCACGCGTACAAGACTGGGCCCTTGCTGATCTACATGTAAAGGGTTCACCTCTGCGTGGCATCGAGCGCGGTATGCTATCGATCCCCGCAGGGTAGGTACGGCAAAACATAGAATGATAAGCTGAGCAAACTTTTGACTTGTTCTAAAACGGCAAAAAAACTACTGTACATACAAGTGAGGTGACAAAAGTCTGTTCGCGGTACAAGCTCGGGCCACCATCACCACTTTTGAGTAAAAGTTCAACGCATTGTAACTCCACACAACCATGACTGATTTTTATCGTGAGGGCCGCAAAATAATCGTATTGTACCTAATACTTGGTGTGCCAGCCCCTCGCGGTAAGAACCGCGTCTAGGCGTCGTGGCATGCCCGTGATGAGTCGCCTGATGAGTGAGTCGGGTATAGCAGCCCACGCTTCTCGCAGCCCCGC